>SSNP01000003.1:2243276-2302464 GCA_006937955.1 Pachypanchax playfairii
TCCTACCTGAGATTATTAAATTATATGTATGAATTTGCAAAAAATGTATCCAAATTGTGGTTTAAAGTACAGGTAGAAAAAAGGAGGTTTGATGCCCTCTAATTAATACTTGGACTCCACCTAAAAGAGGCAAAAACAACAGTTAGGAAGGTTTAATGTGAATGATTTCCACAATAAAACACTGAATGTTGCAGAATTTGCAAAGATGTGACAAATTTCAGTTTTCTTAACAGGCTGTTTTTTATACTTTATCTTACCTCTGTAATGTGCTACAGGTAAAAGCAAAGGAGTGGAAGGTATGATACCATGAGCTCAGGCAACTGGGTCCTATAGTCATCCAGCAAATACATGTTTAAGATAAAGTACAATGTTAGAACAACAAGGAGGAAACTAACTAGTGTATACTTCAGGAAACATTTACACATGAAAACACATCAGCAGAATTGGAACATGATTTTTTTTAGACTTTGCATGTGTGTTTGTGAAATATGGTATGAAAAAAACAATATAGTTACTCCTACTTGGGGTGAAGCGTTGTCACAAAATATCAAATAGAAGAGGCTGCAGAGTTCTGATCACCATCAGTAGTAAGTCAGTCATTATAGGCTAATCGGTTTATACCTGATTACATGTTATATACTGTGTATTTAATGTTTACATGGAAGGAAAGACTGTTTCTCTATTTACAAGATACCTGTGTAGAACTTTATAGGTCTGTTTTTGTATGTTAAATGACTTTTTGTTGACAGTTTTCATTTGAAGGTGACATTTGATTAAAGATAATATTTTGTTTTATGTGAAATGATGGACTGAATATCATTTCTATATTCTGTGCCAGATGTTGCATAAAAACAAGCCTTTTGGGAGTAAGGATTTGTCAGACTTTCTAAATTTATTGGACCCAGTTAATGATTAATTGTTTTATTTTTAATGTGATGACTGTCAGAATTCTGGGATTTTCTTTTTTGCTTTCTTGTAATTCGTCTTCTGCTGTTGTTTAATCTTTGCTCTGCTTTTCTTTTTCTTTACTGCATTCTCGCTGCCCCGTCTATGGATGAGACAGTTCCGCTGTTGTTGTGTCGCACCTGAGGTTGATCACCAATTGCACATGCTCTTCGGTTCATATATATACCTGAGGTCCTCCGCTATAGACACCAGACCATTGAGTCACTCTCAGTAAACACACATTGGCCAGTTTTCTAGTTAAAGGAAATATTTCTAGCAGGGCCTAGCAGACTCCTCAGAGAAAAGCATTCAAGTAAATTGTTGAATGACTGTAAACCAAAATCTGCTGGAACTCACCTCTTCTCTCCTCTGCTTCCAGAATCTTAATTTCTCTGCTGTTTGTGTAACCGTGTCCTGTTGGAATTAAAATAAACCCAAATACTCTCTTAAAAGTATTATCATTACGATACAGTATTTCCTATGTATCATATCCATCCATCAGAACACGAACCTGTCAATAAAAATGTTTCCCTTTAATCAGTAGTGAGTGATCCAGATCCAGGACCACTATGTTTCATAATCTCATGTTCTGCACAAGGCTGATAATTACCAGCTAGAGGTAGAGGTATGAAGGTATCTCAAATTGAAAAAGAAGCTATATTCACCATGAAAACATCCGAGTCAACAGAACAAAAATAAAAGATAAGAGAAAGGAATTTCTTGTCCAAAACTGAAACACAAATTCCTCTGATGTGAAGCTCCAAGCCTTTATCAAACACTAATAAGAGCCATACAAATCTCATCTGTTTGTAGATGCCATTAAAACGTCTGGCAGGCATTTGGTCTGGAATGCATTAACAGCATGAATCTGTGAAATAAACAGGGAGGATGAAATGAGTCTGCTTTTCTTACTTGAAGTGTACACAAACAAGACCAAATTAAACTGGACCTCAAAGAAACTGTTTAGCACAAACACATTAACTCCTGTTAGCTTTGCTGTTCACACATCAATCAACCATCTCCTCAGTTACTATCAGGGCACAAGACACAAACTTCAGGCCAGAATGATAAAGAAGAGAGCAGAAGTTTACGCAAACATGAAAATGGATCTGGACTCTGTGTGGGGGAGTAATCACTGAGAAGCTTCTCAACTTGACAACTGGGGAAAATGCAGATAGACAAAGACCTCTTTGATCTTCAGAGAAGCAAATATATTGATTGTAGCTCCACGTGGCCAGTTAGATTCTGCACTCATAAATAAAGTGGAGGATCGTGGTGGGCTGGAAAGGTAGGCCGCTGTGTCAAAAAGAACCTAAGGCTACTTTGTCTATGCCGAAGGCATCATAGGTTGAGATGCCAACAGGTGGTCACCATGCTTCAGGGTAAAGACTCACCGAGTGGATGCAGCACTAAGACCCCTACCAAGACAAATGAAATGTTTGAACTCTATTGAGAAGCATAAGGAGAAAACAAACACTGAGCTAAGAAGTAAAATAGAGTTTTAGTTCAGGATTGGTATAATTCAGCCATGAAGACTGGGGTAGCCACCATAATTAAGTTTCACACAGGGAGGATGCCATGATGTTTAAATTTTTTTTTCTAACAAAGTTTTTAAAGATTTCCATCATTTCTGTGGAGGGTTCTTGCGTCTCGTAGGATTTAAAGTTTAGCTATGTTTTTTTCCAAGTATCTCAGCCATTGAGTAGCTCAGATCCACTGGTTTCCGCTCACACCTGTCTGTTCCTGTTAATCAGCACATCTGTTTGTGTTCAGCAGTCACCCTCCTCATAACTTAAACTCCTGCATCATCTTTGGTTTTCTTTTTGAATCATTGTCAGACAGTTCTGTTTACCCCATGTACTGTATTATGTTTCCTGTGTTTATGATCTCTCACTGCTGGTAAAAAAAAAAAAAAATCCCTCCTGCTTTTAGCCCATCTTTGCACTTTGGTTCTTCTTCAGCTCAATCTTGTATGACAGTAGATTCCTATTTAACTGATACTTTATATCAGCAACAGCCATTTCACCAAGTTACGTAACAAAAGACTGATCTGAAGTCCAGCAGTTCCTATAATAATTTATTCACAGTTTAAAGTTCAGTTGAAATCATTAACCCAACAATTATTTTCCAACTGCCTCGTTCAAAACAATGATTCATACAAAAATTATATCCTGCATGAGTCATGTGAAGTAGGAATTATTGTAGCACACACCATTGGTTCTACCTTTTCCACCAAAAACAAATTAAAATCAATAAACGTGATCTTTACAAACAGTCCTGCGAGCCTACTGAACTACTGACTGTGTCAGGAAAATCTGATGAAGATTTAGGAAATGGGAGGCGGAGCAAAAATGTATGCTGCCTTTTCTATTTGGTGCACTTTCTTAAAAAGCTGAATTACTTTCAAATGAGGTTTAATCATGTTGGAGTTAAAAGTGACAAAAAAAATATTGTTGCAATAATTATAAAAATGTCTGGCTTAATGTATTTAGATTGTATTAAATTTCATCTCACTAACAATTTTTCTTAAAAATCACTGGTAAAAATTTGTCAGCTCCTCTGGAAAGGTGTGTTGTTGGTAGTAAGTCTCTGCAGAGCCCGGAAAACGCTCCGACAGGTTGTTTAAAAACGCTCTCACAGGTCATATTTTTTGGAGCTTTCAAAATCGACCTATATGGTCGTATAATGTGTTGAACGTGTTGTTTTTCTACCCCAAAAATAAACTTTGGCTGATTGCAAATTGTGTATATTACATTTCATGGACATAAACAATTTGCATGCAGCAAATTCTATTTTTGAGGTGGAAAAACTGCCATCAAATAATTTGAGTTCATCTACTGAGACAATTTTTTTAGTGTAAGTGCGTCAGAGGGTTTATATTCGTTCAAGACATGTGGGTTTATTGTGACCAGATTTGACTTACACTGTATCTTGTTTACACATAAAAAAATAACTTTTTTTTAATCATTCCATGCACAAAAAAATACTATTTATCATTTTGACATTAAAGCTTTGAATCTGTAGTTGAAATGTATATCACAAATTACATACAGGGGCAATTAAAATGCCTTAAAAAGCTGGTCAGAAAGTTTTAACAGTTTAATTGAATTTCAAAAAGTAATGGTGAGAATGAGTTAAGCGGCCCCTTTTATCTTTTATTAATCTCTGGTGTTCTTTGTTGTTTCATTACAATGTTTCATACAAATACAGATGAACTTTCACACTTTATGGTAATAATAACTCTAATTAATTACATCCAAACCTCTAATAAATGTGATTGTGTTGGTGCACAAGCCCTGTCTAACTGTAGAATGAAAGTGGGTGATAAGAAAAATAAACTGTGTGATTAAAAAAAAACTAATTCAGACATTCTTTGACCCACCAACAAGTGCCGGGGTTTCCTCTTGTCACCTCTGTGCAGTGCTTCCAGCTGAGACTCCGAATGATGGAAAACAATCATAAACAGCTCAGTAAAACTCTTCATGCTTTTGCCCCAGGCCAAGTCTGTGAAAATATAATTGTTGCCATTAATGTTGTTTGCAAAATCCCTGCATAATTTAAATATTATCACCTTTGATATCTCTTTTAGCATGTTTATGATCAATTGGAGATAACAACATTTGTAATTATTATTATTCTGTGGTGCATAAAGGGGCAAGTAACAGCTTTAATTCCAATTGCAGTGAGTAATTTTCATTAAATGTCAATTTGTTATTAATTCAGAGCACCGCTGAAATCAAATAGTGTTCATTAATCACTGTGCCGTCCAGCGGGCTGCTAATTAAAATGTTGGGGGTGAGCTCGTTATTCACTGGCAGACCTGATTGTTAACGTCGACTCATTGTCCTCCCCTACCACACTATCATTTATTTTCTTTAGTTTTCTTGTAAACTCTTGTTAATTATTAAATTGCTTTTTTAGACCCCTTGTGACACGTCTTAGATTGTCATCAATGGGCTGCCATTTAAAGGAAACTGTCCTCTGGTTTCTGGCTCCTTGAAAATAAACACATCAAAAACTCCCATTATTCAATCTTGATTTGTAGTTTCAAATATATAGAAGATATATTTCACAAGGCCATTATCAACATTACACATATTCGGTATAGAAACATGAATTTATATTTTAAAACAGTCAGAATTATGAGCTGAACAACAACACTGAAGGATGAAGTCTGGTCAATACACATTTTTTTCCCCAGTTTGTAGCTTGACATGATTAAATAATTACTACTAGGTGTTCAATCAGAGGTCTATTTCCACAACGGTGGGCACAGAAGACCAAGGTCGGTGTCTTTGACTCACGCACACCCCAGCCAGGGATATAACCTGTTTTCCTTCCCCTCAATTATGCATGTTATCCAACAGCAGCCATATGTCTCTGTCAATACCTTTTCCTAGCATTCAGTGGCGGTCTGTGTGGGATTTGTGTGCGTTAAATAATGCAGTACTGAAAGGTCAGGAGAGAGACGAGAAGAGGGCCAATGCTTTGGTGAGTTGCATGGAGGGTGGTAGGGGGGGTTGGGGGACTGAGCTGAAACTGAGAAGCTGCCGTTAATTTTCAGGTCAGTTTCAATAATGAAATGCATACGGTAAATGTCAACCCCCGCTGACGAGTAATCCACCCCAGCTGGGAAATAATGAATGGGTTTCTGTAAGATTTCGACTAACTCCTTCGAACAGAGAAATTAGTATGTGGTTGAGTCATATTTATTCAAAACTGGCTGTTCTGTGCGTCCCTTTTTAATTTCACTGTTATAATTTTAACATCAAGAATCCAGTAATATTATGGAGGAGGGTTGTTTTCTTAGAAAATACTGGAATGAAAAAAAAATTCGATTAGGCTATAATTTAACTACTACTAAAACTTAAAATAAAAGTATTAGGTAATAAACGTACTGCTTTTTTATATTACATAACTATAGAGTGACAGAACCACAAGAAATATGAATATGTTCTTGGTAAAAGCATACAACTAACATCAACAAGACAGTGATTTAAGTCAGGGGTTCTTAAACTTTTTAGCTTTTGACTTGTGTTGCAAAGGCTCATGATTTTGACTATTGCTGACTAAAGTATAAAAACATTACTAATAAGAAACTTCACAAAAAGCATCTTCAGCCTTCTTGTTATTTTAAATCAACTTGTGGGTGTATTGCTTTGTAAAAATGAAGGATAAATCTCCTGTTGGATCATATTTTTATGGCTGATTTGATTTCTATAGCTCTTAAGACCTTCCTGTTGGTGTTTCATGACCCACAGTTGAGTCTTCACACCACTATTTGGAACAGCTGATCCTACTGAAGGGTGTGTGGTCTGTGTTTAGCCCTGACACAGATTAATTCCAAAACCTCAAAATTACAATACTACAAAAAAACGAGAGAAAAAAGTGAATTTTCAGATTTGTTGTGAGATGTATGTCAGTGGAGATAAGACCAGGCACCAAACTGGCTTGTCTCGATAAAAAAGATTATCACAGCTGGCGATGGCAAAAGTTTGGACACACTTTTTTATTCTATTAAATGGAAGTGTACCCTTTAAGGTGTCATTCAAAGACTTAAGATGAATGACACAGCTTGAGATACTTCTGTTGTTTAAAAGTAAAATCCTTCTATTGTGTTTTTGGATCCAGAGTCTGCGCATTATTAGAAAAAGATTTTTTTTAAACATTAAATAACTAATTACAACTTAATGAAATCAATATAAAAGCAGCATGGTAAGAACTACTTTAATCAACATGTGTTGATAAATGGAAAATAATATCAGTGGTGAATCTTTCTTTCTTTATTTTTATCAATTGTCCCTTTCATTTAGACAGAGGGGTGGTACACAAATGATCAGTTATTATTAATAACTGACACGTTTATTGATACCTCTTGGGGAAATTATTTCCCTGCATTTGATCCATCCGTGGGGAGCAGAGAGCAGCCACGTTGTATAGCCTGGCGTCAGCTTTGCGGTTATCCCAAGGATACAGCAACACATAGTCCACTGGAACCCGGGATCAAACCCTGACCTCCAGATCAGAAGACGATTTCCTTCCCCATTAGGTTACGTCTGCCCCTGCACTTCTTTCAGATCTTTGTATTAGTTTTTTGCCAACATTTGGTTTAGGGTTGTACAACAAAGTACAGCATGCTAACTAATGTGTTACAGGCAGCTTTTGACTTTGGATAAAGCAAAGCTGATCGTAATTTTGCTTTCAATCATGTAACAACCAGCTGCTCACAGTATCAGCTTTGGAGCATGGGCTTGATCACTTATCTGAAGCTTAAAAAGGAAATAATCAACCCCAAGAGTATCAAACTTTTGTGTAACATTTAAACAGATCTGTTTCACACCAACTCCAGCTTGTGCAAAACTTGTGTGTTTCATTTGAACATGAGCTTTTATCATTAAAGCCAAACGTGTAATTTTGGCAAAAAAATATTGTGAGTATTTCAAATTAACAGCAAGCTCATAGGCTCTTTGTTTTTCCAAAAGTCTGTCCTCTTTTAAAAAAACTGTCAGGGCTCTTCCTTGTGGGGAATGAAGACGCTTTGCCTCTTATCAACAACAGCAAGCAGAGAGCCCCCCTCTTAGTTTCATTGTCATAAATTATTGAAGTGATTGCTACAAAAAAAGAACAACAATACAGCTACCTTTTGGTGAAATACAAAAGCTGCAATGAAAAGGAGAGAGGACTCAAGGTGAGCATGACTCACAGACTACATTATCTTTCGGTTTCTCTGTTCCAATGTCAGTAGCAAAGACAGATTCTCCTTTCATCTATGCCCTTGTTCTGTTTTCTCATGTGCGCGGGAGTATTAAATATGCTGAAATTTTGTGGGTAAGCTTCATGTGTGCCAAAGCAAGAGGAATCACTGGAGGAGCATCAGTTAGTTTGAGAGACATTGGGAGGGCGGGCTGGTGGGGGAAGGTGGAAATGACTAACGGCCTTTTGTGTAATTAATGAGGACAGCGTTGATTTCCACCGATAATTTAGCATGGTTGCCAGCGCTTGACTTCTGATCCCCATTTACCGTAGCTCTGTCTCTATTTAGATCAGCCTAGTGTGGGAGGAGTGTGTTAACCTTGGAGAACAGACACAAATCACAGGCAGATGAACAGAAACACAAAAAACCTTATCCACATCCACACATAGGACCCCCCTGAAGCCACCCCCAAGTACACGCACAAACATTTAAACCCCGATCATCTATTTTGCTCTTTCTCTCTTTTTTGCACACATACATCAACGATATACACATTCAAACAAGAAAAGGCATTTGAAAGCACACACACACACACACACACACACACACACGCACAAACACCCACAAGCACCTGGGGCAATGGAATAAATGCATCTTTAATGATAGCAGATAAGGACTCCCAACCAGCACTGTAGTCATAGCTCAGTGATTTGGTTAGCAGGGAATGGGACTGTGAGAACAACAACAAAAAAAACCAGTGGAAACTTCTGGGTCTTCAGGAGTCAGCAACTAAAAACCTACAGTCAGTCACTTGGATAGATAGATCCTCTTTCAATAGTCTGTCAGATGCTAAACAGGTTTTAAACACAAAATTTAGAATCCAAATGTACTTCACAACTAGTGTTGATATGCTAATCACTTCTGCTGCAACATGTTGATATGAAAGACATATAAAAGGCATTAAAGGGACAGTTTTGATCTGTCAAAAGTGGGACTTTGTTGTTATGAACAATTATTATTTTATTTGAGGAACACCCTCAGTTTAAAGAGGCCCTTCCATTAAAAACTATTTTCTGAGGTTTCTGTTGAATATTTTAGCTCCACATGTGTTCTTACCTTCATACTGGGTGTTAAATCAGCACAACAACTTTCAGTTTTATCTCTCAAACTACGCAGGTGGCGATAACACCCGAGTTCAAACAGCCTGTATTTTTTTTCGTCAGCTCTCGCTGTTGAAGTAACGTCTAGCATGCTGCTCGCTAAAAGCTGTAGCATAAGGCGTATCAACCGGAAGAGACTCGGTGTGCTGTTGCCATGCACAGCGGGGAAGGAAACAGGAAGCCTTGCTCTAGTTTGCTTATTTTGTTAGCCAGTCTGAGTCCAGCAAATTTGCATAATAAATATTAATGAGTTGCAGCCCGAAGCAAGCTAAATCTTCATGCAGAGAGATTGAAAGGTCTGTTAATCAGTGTTTCTTAACATTTTTTACATGTAAAATGTTTCATATTACATGTTAATACTTGAGAAATAACCACAAAGTCATGAAATGTGTATGAAATGGCCTCTTGAAATAAATAGAGATTAGTTCTGACTGTTTTGACATGCTAATAGTTAGTCACCACGAGAACAGTTCCAAAGTACTGCCATATTAACAGTATACTAAAAAATATCATAGGGGTTTAGGTGAACACTTCATACATTTTTGCATGGCCATCATTTTTACATTAGTGCATAATTTGCATAATTACATAGAACATAGTATACTGTAGCATAAATGAGTGGTGAAGGTAGCTATGTGTGACCCTTCCAGTTCAGGCCGTAACTCATTCAGTTGGAATTTGAGATAATATTCCATGTAAAATAACTATGTAATGTGAAACAGATACAAAAGGTTTGTAAAATAACATGCACATGAACTGCTGTAAAATATTTGTGATTGGAGGTTGTTTTTAGATGGCCACAATCTACATTGGAACTGATCCTGCCTTGTCATGTCATTAGCTCATCAATCTGGCCAGAACTAATAAGAATTTTTCTAAGCTGAGAATGTTCGAAAAGCTTTCAAAACCAGGTAAGATATTAATTGTTCATAACCTTTCCACAGAACCCACTTCCTCAGATCTAAACTATTCCTTTATGCTAAAATTATAAGAAGAAGCATTGATCAAAAGTTAGCTTCTGTCTTAAGGGTATGTTGGGGGGTGGGAAGCTGACTGGTTATCAGCATATGCTGGTTTATGGCTTCACATGTTCATGGTCCTTTAAACTCCTGATTGACATGCAAGTGCCATCATGCTTTATTCATTCATTCACTTCTATGCAAACATCAATGGAACTTGGCTGCATCACAAGCCAGAGCTTAAACAAATAGCATGCCTCTCCCTCAGGCCTTACAGCTGACATTTCCTGGATTTATTATGCATGTGGATGAGCTGCAGGGAATTCAGGTGCAACTACATAATACTTGTGGTGTAATAGTGGGTTTGTACATCTTACAACAACACAAATGCCCATATGGCACAAGAGACCTCAGATTTGTTGGCGTTCAACTGTCACAGCCTCCCAGACAAAAGTCAGAAACACTTACATCCCTTATCAGCACACCCAATCCAGTTTCATGTCTTTTTATGAATACAAACTTGTTTTTTGTTCAAATGTAGCAACAGGTACAAGCATCAGATTTTGACAAATAGACATGCTTCTTTAAAGTTTTTTTTAATAAGAACTCATATGTGACAGAAGTATCTATATGAAAATTGTTGGAACTACTGTGTGAGTATGTCTTTCTGTATGTATGATTTATACTTTTCATCAGGTAAGCACATCCTTGAGTTGGGATATTACTCATTTTAAGAAGGTTTTCAAACTCTTCCAATACCAGACTAGCATGAGGAACTTGAATTGGGATACACTGTAAGGGTCTTTCTAAGTAACTACTTTGCTTTTTGTTTTTGTAGCAAAGTTTTAACCTCAACTTGGGATAATTTAAAATTAGAATAAGAAATCACTCTTGTGAGCAGTTCCAGGTTTCTGCCTGGTTTTATTCATCCGCTTCTGACTGTTTCCAGGCTGCAGTACCACACATGATAAGCCTCCCATTCATTTGTTAAACAGGGGCAGCGGGGTTCACCCAAGTGATCCTAAAGTTGGACTTCTGATGAGAAGCGGCTCCAAATGCCACATGAAACTCATTAATCAGGGACACGAGGATGCTGCTGTTGTCGGCAAGACTGGCTGCACTCCTGCTCAGAGGTTAAATATGCTTTCAAAAGTCAGACATTATTATTATTATTATTATTATTATTATTATTATTATTATTATGGACCAATACTCTTCATACATGACAGTGTGAGGTAGATTTATCGGACAAGGGATACAAATTCCAGTTGAAATTCAAATGTACTTTTTTCATCCAGAAAGGAAATTGACATTGTATGGTAACTAATTGTTTCTTC
Source organism: Pachypanchax playfairii (assembly GCA_006937955.1). Classification (NCBI taxonomy): domain Eukaryota; kingdom Metazoa; phylum Chordata; class Actinopteri; order Cyprinodontiformes; family Aplocheilidae; genus Pachypanchax; species Pachypanchax playfairii. The sequence continues at coordinate 2,254,372 of SSNP01000003.1, forward strand.
AGGGAGCCATTGTAGAGGGTTCTACCTGTGGGCAGGAAGGATCTAGTAGTTTGTCTTGCAGCAGATCTGAAGAAGTCTCTGTCTGAAGACATTCTGTTGTTTAGTTACTGTGTCTTGAAGAGGATGCTGACAGTTTTCCATTATGCATTTAAATTTTCAAAGCCTTTCACTTTGTACAAGTAACTCAAAAGACTCCAGATCAGTCCCCAGAACTGAACCAGCCTTCTTTGTTAATTTGTTCTACCTCTTAATGTCACCTCCTCTGATGCTGCTCTCCCAAAAAGTCGCTGCAGATGTTATCAAACTCTCCATAAATTATCTTCAACATCCTGCAGCAAACGTTGAAGGATCTAAGCTTCCTGAGGTAGTCCAGTCTGCTCTGTCCCTTCCTAAAAACAGCATCACAGTTGTGTCTCCATTTCAGTCTGTTGTCCAGGTGAACACCAGGTATTTATACTCCTCCACCACCTCCACTTCTTCTCCCATGATAGAAATGGGTTTTGACATGTTGCTGCTCTTCCTGAAATCCACAATCATCTCCTTTGTCTTGTTCACATTCAAGATGAGAGGATTGTTTGCACACCAGGACACAAAGCGGTCCACCAGTTCTCTGTACTCAGTCTCTTGTCCATCTCTGATCCACCAACAACTGCAGAGTCATCAGAGTAGTTTTGTAGATGGCAGGACTCTGACCTGTACTGAAAGTCTGAGATGTACATAGTGAAAAGGAATGGTGAGAGTACAGTCCCCTGTGGTGCTCCTGTGCTGCTGATCACCTGGTTAGACATATAACTCTTCAGTCTCACAAACTGTGGTCTGTTTGTGAGGTAGTCCTTAATCCAGGTGATTGTGGAGGCATCTTGTGGAACAAGCTTCTAGTTTAATTCATGAGACAGACACCCTGTCTGCTTTTAAACCTAGGCTCAAAATGTTTCTTTTTGATCAATCCTATATTTAGGGTTAATTTAGGTTATCCTAAGCTTTCTCTTTAGTTGCCACTATCTTAGACTGCTGGAGGACACACTAACCATATACGTATCACATTTCTTCACTCTGAAATCTTTACTCTCTGTGTATGTATTTATTATTCTTGCTGTTGTTAACTTTAACTCTGTTTCCCTAGAAAACCCTTCTATGTTTGTCTATATCTCTTTCCTGTCCTCCCAAGCCTCAGTCAGTTGAGGCATAAGGCTGTTCATACAGAGTCCAGTTCTGCTGGATTTTCCTGTTGAAAGGTAGCCATTCATTTCTACTCTCACCAGTTAGTGCTTGCTCAAAATGGGATATCTGCTCATTTCTTTTGGTAGGAAGCATTTTATTAACTGGCATTCTAAAATCCACTGAAATTGAGCATATCACAATTGATGGTGTATTTGGCTGTGAATCTGGACCTGTTTATGTGCTGTCTTTTGTTGTAATGGTGCTTAATGAATTGAATTGAATTGAAGAGAAATTAAGTAAAAAAACCTCTGTAAAGCAATTCCATCTTTGATTCTACATATGTAACAAAAAAAGTATTTTGACTTTCATACTGAAGTGGAAAAGACAGATAGATCATCATCAAAAATAGGAACAGGAAAAAAGAAAAATCCTGTCAAGGGTATTATGGAAGTCTCTGAGGAAGAAGGCCATAGATCAAAGCATAGGAGGGCCATTTGTTCCTGAGGAATAATAGCTGTGATGTGTCTCGGACCTGCTGACCTGCTGGAACAATAAAGCTGAGCTGCGGCTGCCTAAGAGCAACGACCTTGTGTGGTTGAAACCTGCCTGAAAAAAGGTGGTAAAGAAAGATGGATTGGGAGAGAGAGAGAGACGCATGACCAGGAAGAAACAATTACAATCTATATAAAGCCTGATTCCTGTCCAACAATGCCACTCACACTGCAGAGAGAAGTTGTTGTTGGCTTTCTCTTAACAGTAGAAAAAGAAAAAGGAGAGTTTTAAAGGTGGTGAAGGATGTAGAAGTGCTTTTCAAAGACACATTACAGCTATTTCTTAAATTTAAAGCATCACTTTAAGCTTGTCAACTGTCAAGTGTTTGAGTTTTTGAAATGGTCATCCTGACTTAAAGCAGAACTAAGTAAGTTTTTTCACCTCAATAAATGTTTTCTAGAGTCCCTGTGGGGGTAAACAAGGACTTGGCGGGGTGATTCGTGGGTCCCTCCCCTCCCTCCGGGGTCTGTGTCCTGAAAGCAGCACTTGCAACTTTCAGTGGATCGGACCCGACTAATCTCGCGAGAACAAACCTGCTTTACGGCACTCACACTCACGTACATAAATACAAGCATGAAGCCCTTGCCGTTGTTAGCAACGCCACCCTTAGGAGCGCAAAGATGACAATAATACTCACCTGTCAAGACATTTTCTTGGTTTTGTTTTTCTTTCTTCTTGCAAAAGCGTTCTCTGCGCGTTGTTGTTGGGGGGGCGGCGGCGGGGTGGAGGGGGTGAGGGGGGGTCTGCGGCGGCGGCGGGGGAACGTTACGACAGTGAGCTTTCACAGGGGACCAGTAGGGGGAGAGCGAGAGCAAAACTTACTTAGTTCTGCTTTAATGCATTTTTCTTAAAACAACGGTTACCAGCCTAGACACCAGATTGTACTTACAAACACATCATGAATACATTCCTTACATAGGTTGTATGGACGATGTGTCTCTATCTACCTCAAAAGCAAAGCTACAGAATTGGATGTTACTATATTGTGTTTTTGAATCCAGTGTCCGTGCACTAAAAACATTTGGTTCAAAATCCCACCTACACAAAATCATATTGTTTTTTCAAGCATTAAATAACTAATTACAATTAGCTTGTTTCACCTGTGGTATAACATTACTTTGTCCATATTATGTTCTTCACACACCATGTTTCTCAATTAATTGGTTCCATGTCTTTACATCAAAATTTTTGAAAATTGTTTGGAAACCAAGACAGAACTATTCTGTCACGTCTGAAAAGTGTGAGGGAGATACAGGGGAGAAATGGCAAGGTACAAATCAAAGGAAAGAAGTCATTCAGCCACCTCGAAGATAGGTAACAAAAGGCTTTCCATGAGCTGTGGGCTTCTCAGCAGATAAAAGTGTGTCTGGCAGACAGGGCGACAGACTGGTATCCATTGTGTTTCTAGGGGAGGGTGCAGACAGTGGTGTGAAAGGAGCCATCAAGGTTGAATGGGTGAGAAAAGGGGATCTGTGGGAGCAAATGAAAAGGACCTAGATCAAGCACGCCATTGGTCTCAATAGGATGAAATGACGACATAGCGCGTGGAGGTAATTTCAACAGGTGACCACCAGCAATAATCACAATGCTGATGTTTGGATAGCACAAAGTTATTAAACCTGTAAACAAGTACACGATGGCTGTTTCTTCCTTGTTGGTTCAGTGAACTACAGTCACAGTAAAGATGCACCTATACCAATACTGGAATCGGGCCGATACCATTCTAATGTACTCCTCGTATATCAGTTAGTTAACCAATATCATGAACTGATACCTAAAATATGGAAACTCTACAATAATTTCACAGAAAATGTTTTTGTGTTTGGGTTTTGTTGTCATTTTTATTAATATTTAATTTTGTATAGAGTTCCCCATCATTTGTTGTAACAAGCAGGGAAGAAATAAAACCTGTCTTCCAATTCATTGCATTTCTTTTGTCTGGTAGAAGTATTGGCATTGCTACTTGGTATTGGCAAATACTCAAATTCAAGTATCAGTGTTGTATCAGTTTGAAAAAAGCTATATTTTAAACCACTGTAGGAACATAAGGTCTGATGTAAAAGAATGGATGGGAAATTTATCAGAGAGTTTGAACAGGAACAAGTACTTCTAAAACATAAATGATAAAAAGCTTACTAGCCAAGAAAATATTTGATCCTTTTTAATCATATTAGATTTCTTAATTGTGTTTGAATTTTCCCCTCTCTGCCAATATTAAACATAATTTTATACAGTACAGAAGAAAAAAAAAAGGAGAAAAGTCCTCCAGGTGATGGAGGATTCTAACAGCAGTGTAGTGTTTGTGGTCACTGGGATACGTTTTCTCTCCTTTTATTTTTTTTCCTTGTTTTGTTTTTCTTTTTTTATCTGAAAAAGCAGTTTAATATCTGATCAAGGGGTGAAAGTATGTGAGGGTTAAAAAAGAAACCCAGTCCATTGTCTGAGACTCTACAAAGAGCAGCACTGTCAAGGCAGGCAGTGTTGATCTTAGTAGAGTGTTTTAAGTTCAACAAAAGTTCCAACTGTTTACAGAAAAAAATAAATGTAAAACCTGGCAGACTGCTCCGAATCAGCACAGCTGTGAGTAACACCTTAAAGTTGTTAGAAAATATCACTTACCAATTTAGTTTTTGTATCAGTATTTTTATTAAATGATTTAATATGAGTCATATTAAATCTGAAACAAGCCACATATTTTACTCTTTCTTATTTAGTTACAATATATCTTTTTAATGGCAGAAAGGTCTCAATAAAAGAAGAAGAAACAAATAGACAAGATTAAAGCTTCAGCAGTTCTGTTAGATTTAACTTGTCCATTATTTATGAGTTTTATTATAAATTATTCTGTATGTTATTTGTTCTCAATTTTTTCACCAGGTCATGAAAATTAGGTAAAGTGCGTGATAACTATTATTGATTAAATGTAAATGTTTTTAAGCCCTTTGTGGAAACGGAGATTCAAAATCTACAGACTTTACACTGTTAAGATGAATATGCAAATGTTTGTAGTAATTCCCATGTCCAGCAACATGCTGCCTGTCCAAACACCAAGTCGTGTCATGCCAATGTGGTATCATCAACAACACCTCAATTCATCCATTTTGATCAGGATTTATTAATTCTCCACACATGAGACAAAAGTTCTTCAGTTGAAGATTCTCAGCTCTGATGTTGCTGTTCTCCCTTTACATCAATTCATTTCCTTTAGAAATCTTTTTCTCTTGTTCACTTTTTTTCGAAAAAACTAAAAATCTCTGTGCAACAAGGACCCAAACTACAACTTGAAAGGACATCACATTACCCTTTCAGATGGGGGCGCTAATGTTGCAGCAGAAATCACAGAGTTCCAACCCGTCATAATAAGAGGGAGCAATTGGCATCAGCTGTTATTGAGTTATAACCTTGCAACACAATGTGGCGTCTTAGCGGAGGGGTATGGGTGTTATGCTACAGTAACCTTGTCGTGAGGACAACAAAGTGACACACGTTGATAGATGGAATGCACTAAATGGTTTCACGAATGTCATGGGTAGTTGGTAACTGTTAGAAAGGGTCAAGCATAGTAATTATGCAGCACCTCATCTGAAGAGCTGTTATTATTCCCATGCTAGTTATTTGCATGACAGGATTGGGGTCAACTCATGTCACTGAAGAGTCAGTTGAGGAAATTAATGCAAATTTAAAGGGGCATTGGAGCGGATCTTCTAAGCGTGTGTAATTTTAAACACAGTTGTGGTTTTGTGCTGTTTCTGTAGTTTTATTACTGAAACCTCTCGTGTTTTGATGGTCACATTTGGTCAGGCAAATCAAACATTAATGATAAAAATCCTATGAGGAAAAAAGAAGTGTTTTTTTTTTTACAACTACTTATCCCTACAGCTTGAAGAACAGACAGAAAAACATTGTGCCAGTCCGCCCCGTCATGTATTTATCAGTGTCGCGCCAGTCTCCCACCATAATGAATGCAAAGCCAGCACGCCCAAGTTCAGTCCTGACAGAAGGACGGCAGCCCCGCCTCACATTTGAAGAAGACAACAGCGTTCATCCCACTTTCTTTTCCCCTTCCCCTCCTTCCTCACTGTGGTAATGGTTTCTCTGACCTCTGTCTCCCCATTACTGTATGCTTCACCCAACATCAACCATCAGACAGCATCACTCATCCACACAGTTCAGACATCATGAAAGCAGCGGTGTCGCCGCCTATTGCCTGATGCCCGCCGCATTAGCCGGTGACAGCCGGAGTTTGTAGAATGATAGAGATGAGGGGATCTCTGAATGAGATGGCAGTGATGACCCTGATGATGACCTAATTAGTGGAGTGTTTTTCAAAACTGCACTGGAGAGAATGAAAAAGAACAGACATTGAAATTGCATCTTAAGCTACTCGTAATATGCTTTGCTAGCTTCTGAGTTTTGGACTAAAGCCAGAGAATACCTGTTTTCTCTGATAGCCTTCAATTTATTTGCCATTTGTTACAGTACCTTTGACGGACACATTAGCCGGAGACCATACAGTAGCAAACCTTTTGTTTCTGTGGGTTGGTGAGAGGAAACATTTCAGATGTCTGGAAAGCTGCAGGGCTTCACGTCACATTTACTCTGTGAGACATGTGATTCATAGCTCAGCAGTCTTTCACTGTGTGTCTATAAAATATGCTTTTACAGATAAGACAAATCTCAGCTAAACAAGAACACAAACTGTACAATTAGTCAACTGAAAAGAAAATAATGGTTAAAATATGTAAATAAGGAGGATTCTGTGCCAGAATTTTCATTCTAACATCCAGGTTACTTTTGATTTGTCTTATGTGTCTTCTCAAGCTAAATATACGAAACATGATTCATGTTTTAGGTATGTTTTTCATGGGCTGCAAGCCAGTTTAAAAACTGATGGCTTATACAGACATTTCATTACTAACATTCTAATCTAAATGCAATTTTTCATTGGACGCTGCACCTGTTCTGAGATGGATCTTATTTTGGAGACATGACATATGCGTTCACCTCTTACACACATGGACACTGCCATCCTGTGAGGAAGAGGCAGGAACTGGCTGCAGAAGCATTTGCTTTAACTGATGTGAGTCTCCTAAGAGTGACTATCGTGGCAGCTCACAGACACAAACCAAAGGAAAAAAAAAAACTTTTCCTCTTTTCTTTTCTTCTTAATCAATATTACTTTCCCTCAGGGGAGGATTAAGAAAAAAGGTTTTCCAGATAGTCATGCAAATTCAATTTCAAATTGAATTGTTCTTCTTGCGGGCAGGTGCGTTTTGTCACATGTTAACATTTTATCACTGATGCCATCTTGACAGGCTCCCTTGGCAATGCTCAGATGGTAGGTTATTAACACATGCTGAGAGGTAGAAAATCCATATTCCACAACTTGTTTTTTGTCAGTTTGACAGTCGTCAGCATTACCAACACACTCGGCCTGCAGCAAACATAGCAATTACCTCCAAACTCTCAATTAATGAGCTTTATGAAAATGTTATTACTATGACAGAACCTTATCAGACCTTGCCAGGCTCTTTCCTTCCCTTCCTCTTAAAAGACTGAGAGTTGAGTGCATAATATATTTGTTTAAGCTTGAAGATTTCTTTAATTTTGTTTTCTCTACAAAATGTGCTCCTGCCTTTCTCCACAAATGGTTGCTTTTAAATTGGAGGCTCTCTGTGTTTAGGTGGGAATAAAAAAAAAAAGAAGTGCTTAAAAAAATGCACCAAATTAAATCTATTTCCTGTGGGGAGAAAAGTAGCAACACGGTAACTAATGTGTTGCAGTGCAGTGGTGGAAAAGCAAAGATTATTCATCATCAGAGTGCTCTGAGGTTGGGAGAAGGTGTAGAAAATTGGACATCACCTAAAAACACTTCAATGTGGAAGTACAATTTAACACTGATTTTAGTAAATGACACAGCCAACCATGCACAAACAATCAACTTAAAAACAGTCTTTAAACATCATTTATTTGCCAAAGCCTTTATCTAGACTGACTTAGCTTCTCCTCCCCAACAAACTCATTAAATGTTGTTTATCGTGTTTAAGCATCTATGTAAAGCATCCTTGTGGCTCTTGTGGGCGCTGTATAAATTCAAGTCATTGTTTTAATTATTCAGTTGACATGCACAATTTTTCTTAGAAAAAAACAAAACAAAACATGGAAAAACAGCTCACGAGAAAGAAACTCTTTATTTATCCCTTTCATACAAAGTGTTGTACATATTTTACAGGCCAACTTTATGATAGTTGCTTCTCATCAATTACATACTGGTAAAAAAATTATTTATTGATTGACTGATTGATTTATTGATTCTACGGTGAGACTATGTATCCATCACAAATTTGCCAAAAAATATCTTTTTACTAATAGTAACAGCATCATGACTGAAGAGTCTTTATGCATTGTGATGGGGGGGTGTGCTCAGAAGACTAGACTCGTGTTCATAGCTGCTGTATGATGGCACTCATGGAAGCCTTTCAGAGCGGTGATTCAGTGGTTGAATTAACTATATAACATGTCTTCAAGTTCTGCAGAAACCTGTTACTCATCTATTGATTTCAGTTATGTGTGTTTAGAGCATAAATCCTGTCTAACTTTACTAAAGCGTATACTAGGATTGTATAGCATCTACTCAGAGTTTTAACTCCAAACACATGGATTCCTTAATATGCCCCCCCAGCACACAGTGTGAAAATATTCTTTTCTATCTTTTTATCAGAGCGCATGATTCAGAACAGACTTATAACATAGTCTCATGAAATCTGACACTGTGTATTTTTGGTTCAGACATGCATCTGAAAACCTTAGGTCCACCAATACCCTCCTTCAACCACAAACTATCCCCCTTCAAACAGGTCCCAAGATGAAAATGGTGTAAGACTGCGAAAGAATCTTGTTGACAGAATTCAGGACCCAGTTAAAAGTCTTACTTTGACAAGACGAATCCTCGCCTCAGGCTTCCTTCTGCCTTTACATCAAGTTCTCCTTTTCCTCACTCTCATATTCGGTCTCTCTTCTACTCCTGCTGTCTCTTTCTAGCCCCTGTCTCTTTGAGCAAGGGTACTGGCAAAATTTCAAGGCTTTTTATTTATTTATCAACTCATTATGATTCCCTCTCGCACCTCAGTCCCCGCAGAGGATTTTCTGGGGGGAAGAGATCCCTAAAACAACCCTTATCTTAAGTCTCCTTTGTCCACATGTTCTTAGGAATTGTTCAACAGGATTACTGCGATAACACAATTTATTATACATTCAGTTGGAAAGTGGGAGAGTAATTTACATTAAGAATGAATAACTTCCTTAATCCTATTCACTTATTTTTTGCTCACTGAAATAACCTTTATTTTAAATTACATAAAGATTCAAGACTTGTTAGGATCACAAAAAAAACATTTCATGTGAAGACAACAAAACTAACATGGCGGGAGTTGTGACGAACACAAAAAACACTGACAAGGAAAACAGGTGTCTCAAACAACAGAAACTTTTATCAATAATAAAACAAAAAACTGTTGTGAAGAACAGTAACTAAACTTACATCAAAATACTGGAAGTGAGAAATGCTCAGAGGGAAACCACCGACATCAGAGGAGGTTAACAGTTGGATCTGACAGTGAATGTATTTAAACCAGAGGTTTATATACTGAAGGAGGGTGATGAAATGAGTGACTGCTGTTGGGAACTAATCAGCAGAATTTATTGTAGGAGTGACAAGCTGAGCAAATGGAGCACAGAGGAAAAACATGAGACATGACACTGGAACACTTGAAGAAACTTGAAAATAAATTAAGCACTAAAAACATCCAGACAGAAGACAGTGAAAATAGAAATGAATAAAAATCCAAGCAATACTAATAGAAACACTAGAAATAACTCTAAAAATTACCAATCACTAAATTAATAAACAAAAGTGAACACACTAATTCCTGGAAAATAATGTCACACAATGTCCACAAGAACATAAGGAATCCACAACTGAAAATGTAAACTAAACACATCCGACAGAAAACATAAAATATACATTAAAATCACAAAAAACACCAAAAACCCTAACCTCACAAAGCCCTGAGAAAATGTCAAGAAATAGGAATGTAACAGACTATTGTGTTTCTGCTGGATCTTTCAATACATGTTTTATGAAGGTAACATTGGAGTAAAATAACTGAGGACCTATGAGAGCAGAATTTTAGTTATACACTGATAAGCTTGCAAACCTCCAAAACTATGGTCTGAACTTCTTAAACTCTTTACTGCAAATGTGATACTTTTGTAATAATCACTTGTTAAAAACCAGAAGTTCAAACACATTCTATAAGTATACTACTATCTTTTTTCTTGGCTATTTTGCTATTTTTAAGTATTTCACAAATGTGTGTTTTACCTGGATGACATAAGACTCCAAGACCTGCATAAACATTTAGATTGTAGCCAGATTAAGATTGAGAAATCCATTCCACAAAGATGTTTTTCTAGTATACTTTCTCGGACCCTAACTACTCTCCTCACACCAACAATTTCACCATGCAAGCCCACGATTACATCATGCCTCGGACCCCACACTGACATGACTTTTCTCAAAACTTTGACAGTATTTAGTAATGCCCCAAAAGACCACCAAACACTAACACAATGCTGGTGGCATATAGTACTAGTTTAGTCATGTGACCAGCATGTTCAGTTACCACATCACAGATACACTTCTAGTACTGCAAGCCCCATCCACCCAGAACCCTGATACACCTCCACCATCATGATAAACCACCAGGACCTTGCTGTGGATACACAGTCCTGCAGAAAATCTGGGCTAACGGCATTGCTCAGACACGCCTATATTCAGTTCCTGTTGTCTGCTATCTTATATAAGAGAAATGGAAATGCATTACAACACAAATGCCCAATTAGACCAGACATTCCTTTTGATCACAAAGTGTCAATAAAAAGATGAAAACAACTATACTGTCGAAACATCGAGGTGTCTGAACATCGGGGTGTCTGAATAAAGGAGATAGCCCGAAAATTCTTTCACTCTCTGTCATATGTAACAAGGAGGCCACTGCGTGTTTAGTATTTGCCTAAAAATGTCACAAGAGCCCTACAAAGACCATCCACATCCCATCAGACTATTACATTGAGTGAGGTCATCATACCATGTGAAAACAAGATACAAATTTCTGTTTGGATTTGTTTTGTCAAAGTCTTTTGTTGTGCCTCAAACAAGTCATTATTTAAAAAAAATGAGAACAAATATCATGATTTTAACTGAAATATAAACATATAAACATGTCTGTGGTTGTTGTGAATTAAAAATGAAAAGCTGCAAAGTTCTCACCGTCACCACCTGTAATTTTGTCAAAACTAATAACCAAGGATGCTAGTTAATGATGATAGCTAGCATGAATTCATGCTTATCATCGTTTCTGTCATTCAGACAAGGAGTCGAGTTTCTGGTAAGAATGGGTGGATATATCTGTATTTGCAGACTGCGTGTTGGCTCCGGTAAAGATAAACTGCAGTGTCATTATAATGCATCTCTCTGTCAGAAAGTACACATGATTCTGTCATACTTTATGTTTTTAATTTGAAATAATGCTGCTGAATAAAATACTAAATTCAATGCAATATGCAAAGAAACTATACTATGCTTTTTGTATTCAGAAATTAAAAGTAGTAGGCTATAAGAAGAAAAATCCTGAGGATTGTCACAGAATCGTCTTCTTGCAGCATTTCAAGGTTTCATACTTGTAGCTTAAACAGATTAACTTAAAATGCGTTAGCAGGAAATTATATTCTTACATGATGCAACTGATGCAACATGTAGACATAATTAACTGGGGCAAGAATGTAGCTCAACCAAAGACAAGCTTAATGTAGAAAAGGGTAAAATCAACAGTTTTTCAGAAACACACACACACACCTTTCAGCTGTTCCTTGAAACTGTTTGTGGCGAGCCGTGCAGTGAAACCTGAAACACTGTGAGGGACTTTGCGATGGAAGCAGCTTTCCCCACCATGTGGTAAATGGTTTGTGACTGGTACTGAGTGAATCACCCGCTCTAGGATACCTAAAGCTAATGTGTTCTGCACGCAGTGTTTCATGCTGCACAGTGACAGAACATCTTTCACCAAGTGTCTTTGTGGGTGCACAAGACATGAAAAAAAAGAGGCAGGAATGTGTGAAACAGGTTGTTGTGATTTGACTTTATGCTGTCTGTGCTGCACTGAAAAGTCCCAGATCAAACTGAAGTTGAGATACAACACGCAACTTTAAACACGCACTGGAAGAGAAAGACTACAAATGTGTTTCTGCTGCAACTTTAAACCATCTGACTGTTAAAAAAAAAAAAAAACAGCACACTGGATTACGAAGCGCTCTAATCTTAGCACTACTTGACATATCAATAGCTTGTTTTCAAGATGAAACACATTTTTTTTCCCAGTGTAGTTCAACTATCAAAGCTTCCATGACGCTGTGTTCTTACTTCCTTGTGTCTTAAGCTGCTGTTTGACTCCCATGACCTCACTTAAACACAATAGAGCAGCATTATGCAATCAGTTATTTCTGGCAGGCCTTTGACAACTGTTTTCATCTTCATGCCCTCATATTGATGAGTTAATGTGCTCTTTTAGCTTTTCATTTGAGCCAGCTGCCTGGCAAGGTGAATCTCCCTCGGGCTTTAATGGCCTGCTGTACAGCAGAAAGTCAATCCTACAACAGCCTGATAGATAAATCACACACACACGTACACACACACAGAGGAGGGAGCAATAGAATGAGGGATGAAGGAGGATGTTGAGCAGCTGACTGTGAGAATGGTGCGTGTACAGAGTTATACACTTCTTTTTTGTTTGTTTTTTAAAAGTCGCTGCTGTGCATTTACTTAATAAAGACACGGGGGGTGGGGGGGATCTTTTTCTTCCTTTTCATTTGATTTGAAAAAGTAGCAAGTGACCAAATAGTTTGTGTGTAAGGTAACAAGATTAAAACTTATGCTGCTGACCAGTTTATTTAGCAGAGAAAAATGACACTGACATCCTAATTTCCTTTTCAAGTGGCAAAGAGTTTTTGAGATAAATACAATAATAACATTTGATATATATTTTTTATGAGATGCTTTGCCCACACACTTTGTCTGTGTGTCACATACAAATAGTCCCTCACAGCCAGATCATAATTTTATCCTTAGAAAAAAAAAAAAAAGCAGTCCTCAGTCTTGAATGACCCTCCTTGATAGTGACACTCTGTTGCGTCTCATCAAATTAATTAACTGTCTGATAGATCATAAATCAGTCCACACAATAATGGGAGGTGGTGCTTTGTGCTGATTCAAGCCATTCTATAGAACATTGTAGAGAATATATGGTACAAACCCGTCTGCGATAAGCACTAAATCACGACTGATTACACTATATTGTCATGTTAGTCAGATGTCTTGCACCTCAGAAATATTTTCACTTCGATCTACATAGCATGATTTTTTCTGGATTGTGATGAGAGGCTTGCATAAACAAGGGTCACTGTGAGTTTTTCCAACATTTGTGTTTCTTTTTCTCATAGTATTTATACATATAATTGTGGTAAATCAAAAAATAAATATATAAGCAACATTTTTTTGTCAACTCCAGATGGTGTTCTGTTCATACGATCTGGGTGAGACTCCATGACTTGCTAGAGACACTGACCTCCTGACAGCTCCTCTCTGCACAGCTGTGAATCAAATGCTTCATTGGTTTCTGAAATGTTTCCATAACCAGATCTTTGGATTCTGCGGCACTTTATTGAAGATGGAGCTTGAAAGGAGGTGTGCTGCACTTCGAAATGCTCAGACACTTAAACCTGAAAGCTTCACTGAACATCAACACATACAGTAAAAGTGCAATGTTTCCACATGATCTTCTAATTTATATTGAAATCAAGGAAGTTTATTATGATCCTTTCGGGTTCAGATTTTGACTTTGTTGTCCTAGTTTTTTTTTTTATTTTGTTGCACCTTTGATGTGTTTGATTTGATTTACATTGTTTCTTTGAGTTTTTTTTTTTACTCCATGTTATGTCGTAAAACAACTTACTTATTAACAATCATATGATGAAAGAGACTAGGTGGCGATAACACCCGAGTTCGAACGGCCTGTATTTGTTTCGTCACAACTCCTTTGCTTGTTAGTATTTGTCAGCTCCTGCAGTTGAAACCACATCTAGCATGCTGCTCGCTAAGAGCTGTAGCATAAGACGTAGCAAACAGGAAGAGAGTATGTGTTCTCTTGCCATGCGCAGCGGGGCAGGAAACAGTATAACTTGCGCTCATAGGTTATTTAGCCAATCTGAGTCCAGCAAATTCGAATATAAATATTAATGAGTTAGAGCCTGACAAATCTTGACACAGACAGATTGAAAGGGCTGTTAATCAGTGTTTCTTAGCATTTTTTAGATATAAAATGTTTTATTTTGGAGGTTAATACTTCAGAAATAACCACAAAGTCATGAAATTTGTATGAAATGGTCTATTTAATGTACATTTTCCCATGAGACTGAATTGCTTTGTTTTTAGATTCTCCAGCGTTAGTGTCCTAATCCAGTTAAACTTCTTTTATTAACTTGTGATAAGGAGGTTCAACCCAATGAATGCAGCTATGCTATCTCAACATCAAATGTCAGAAAAAAAATACACAAACAAAAGAAAAATGGATCAGCATGTCATGAGGATGATAAAACATGTGTTTCAGAGGAAGTGTCAGAGGTCACGTGCACCAGCTGTCGAGTGTTCAAGTGTCAGCGTCTGCGATGAGCTGCCGAAATAAAAGGAGCGATGCACATAGATCAGATGTTTTATCAGAAGGGGATTCAAAAGACTTTGAGATAAGCCAACAATCAGTCCTTCGGTTTATTTAAATTTTTTGCCAAATCCAAATTTACAGGAGCCATTTATAAGAACTGCCACATTCAAGGATGCTGCAGTCAAGCTGTTTGTGGAAGTGGTTGTTTGTACAATCTGAGTGAGCTTAGCCAAGAACGAGACAAAGAATAGTGACATCAAAAAGTTTGAGAGTAATCATGAGGGACTAATGGGCTCAAGCCAACTCCTCCTCCAGAGAAATGATGTCCTAATCCTGGGATGTTTTGGGGATAAAGGCCCAACTGTTGGCTCACAGAGACAATTCTTTCAAGCTTGATTTCATCAACTTCTCAGAGAAGGGTCCCCATCCAATGTTCTTCCCTTTTGTTGTGCCGTGACTTGTGTCATCTACCAATTTATCGCACTGTGAGCGGGCAGTTTTTATCATGAAAGGTTTCTCTCCGCCTCTTTCACCCTCCCACTCCCACTCCTTGGCCTCTGCCGTCATTTGTTCTCCTCTCTGTTCTGCTCTGTTTGCTGCTGCTGCTGAAAATCTTAGAGCCAGATCACAGCACTGACACAATGTGGACACAATTCACAAGACTGATTATCTTCTTCCCATTTTTAATGTACTGAAACCTATTTCTGTCAACTCCCACACCTAAACTTAAAGCTTGATAGATTTCGGGTATTTAGAGAATCTGTGCCAGTCATGTTTGATGAAAGTTAATACTATAAGTTAGTTCAGAGTTTTGAACTATTTAATATTAAATTTAATTAGCATTAATGTATTCAGATTTTGTAAGATCTCATGTACAAAACACTTAAAAAACCCAAAAATATATAGTATAGTTATTGTGTCATAGCTTAGAAATAACCTGGCAGCAAGACAAAACACATCAGTGTAATAAACTTTCACTGGGGTGAAAAAGGCTAAAAAATTTAAAAATATTGTTAAAGTTCATAAGGTAAATTTGTTTTGTAATATTTTGGTAATAACGTGGTTGCATGCCCTAAATTCTGTGATGAAATCAAAGCAGTATGTTATACGGAAAACCAATAGTATGGAGATACAAATATGCCAAAATTAAAAAAAAAACATATGTAAAATCAAATTGTGTAAAGCCTGATGCCTAAAATAACCATGAAATCCTATGTTTTTAACCTAAAAGTCTAAACCTACAATCCATATTAATCTCAAAGGTCTCTGCGTCTCTTCATGAGTTCTCTTATATCAAACCTCTTCTCTCTTCAGCGTTACAGATCACTGTATGCAAAAACCACAAGACACAACTGTGTATTTTGCTCATCGCCATGTTGAACAAACATGTTTAACACCTTTAATCAAGTAAAAATGTTTTTCTCATGGACATACCGTAATTATATTTTATCTGTATAAAGAAGCTTTACAAAACAAATAAAACCTTTATGCTGCTGAGTGTATCTTGTGTCTGTGTTTTAACTCGAAGTCTATTTATGTTTACGTATATGTACAAAAGTAAACCAGAGCCAAATTTAGTGTGTGTTACCTACTTTGCCAAATAAACTTGTTAAACTTGAAATGTTTTTTTGTTTTTTTTTGCGAGTCCTGTTCTGACATGTTTAGCAGACAGAATAGTGGTCTGGGTGCCGTATTATGTTAAAATAAGTTTAATCTACAACATGAGAAGTTTCATCTACTCGTTCTGCTGTATGGTAGACTTTATTTGAGCTTATGGCACACCTGTACCTGGTTTTAGTGACAGACTGACTGGCAGAAGGACATAGAAATTTTAAAAGACAACAAAACAGTCAAAAAACATTTGTTGCAGAGAACCCCAGATATATGGACATTATCTATGATTTGATGAGTTTTCATTTAAGTAAATTAAATTTTATATGAATGTTTGTTTGCTTGTATATGAGCTTGTATGTGAGGGTGTGGGAATTCAGCCTATCAGTTGCAACATCTTATCTGTTGTTTATGATTAGCGGAAGATCATTTTGGTTTATGAGATTTGCAAATCATTGCATTCTGTTTTATTTACATTTTCACAGTCTTTTTTTAATCAATGTTGTAATCTTTCTGTTTAGTTCACAACTAAACTTTTCTGTAAAAAGTTTCCTTTAAAGTCCATATAGATACTGGTTTTTATTAAGTCTATTTCAACATGATTAATTGCAGTATTGCAAGTTTTAAACACTCATAGTTATGAAAAATACCAGAAAGGTTTAACATTAAATGTGCTGCTCTACCTTGATAGTAAGTTTGACACACTGGAGGGAGGGAGTTTTGACAGTAAACAAATGAAACTATGAACAGTAATGTAGTTGAAAATACATCCAGCATTTCTCTTCAGTGGCCTCGCAAAGGAGGCCACATCTTCCCTAGCAGCTCTCTGGGGCTTACTTCATATGTTTCATCCAACAACATTGTAGGCCACCAATGACAGAAACATAAGGGTGTGATAAATAGGGCCATTTAAGTTGGGTAGGGAGAAGTATAAGCTCCTTCAAACAGGGATCAGGTGGTAAAGAGGATAAGGAGTGGCCAGGTTCAGGAAAAGTACCACAACCCGTGGATTCTCCAGACGCTCATATTTATGACAAGGGTGGTTTTTCCTCTGTCTTTCTCTGCAGATTCGCTGGCTCTTCCTCAAGGGGCATCAATCACTGAGCTCCCTCATTGCCACAAACCATTCATGTTGCCTGCCCTGTGCCCTAAAAAAGAATGGCCTGTCATTTTTTTGGTTAAATTCAATCCCATCCACTTGAACATGCATCGACAGGGACCCGTCGGGACAAGAGCGTCATTCATCACGCCTCAGCTGCTGTTGTTGCTGTGCATAGTGTTTTACGTGTGTGTTCATGGCATCAGACCAGATTTGTCTAGGAGACGCTGGGGAAAGATGATGGGAGCACAACGTGATCGGCAAAGCAATAGAGCATTTAAGCTTGCATCAGACAGCGTGAGATTATGATTTTTTCCACTTTTCTCTTCTGTCTCTTAGAAGCGAGAGCAGAGCACAGCTGTAGCTGTCTTGTGTTGTAGCCCCCTCCCTCCCTTAGATGTCACTCACCCCACTGAGCTCCAGTATCGAGAATTTAAGGGTTACAATGGGTCCCAGTGGTGGGTAAAAAGGATGAGAGGTCAAGTTGTAAGCCTGTAAATTCCCATGCATGCTTTTATTTCTTCATTTCTCTGTGATATCCAAGAACAAAGTGAGATTTAAAGACACTAGACCCATTTTGAGCTGATGTTTTATTTTCACTCCCATTTCATTTTTATGAAATATCAAGACTGACCCAGTTGTGCCCCCATAGTTTACACCACAGCCATCAAAATCCAGTCCTCAAGGGCCAATATCCTGTTGGTTTTAGCCATTCCTCCGCCTCAACACACCAGATTTAAATAAATGGGTTATTGAAAGGGCCTCTGCAGAATTTCCCAATGTGCTGAGGATGTAATCTGCTCATTTGAATCAGGTGTGTTTGAGCTGAAAAAGATCTAAAGCGTACACCTCAGTAGGACCCAATGGCATGAGTATTATTATCCCAACGTTTGAAATGTAATAATGTCTTAAAAGTTTTGATATTTTGACAAACTTACACAACTCTGATTGCAAAATGTCATGGAGTCAGCTGAAACTAATTATAAAAGCAAAATGCTAATTTAGCCTGTCATCACCTCCCCTCCTTAAAATGCCTGTAAAATCTAGAAGAAGAAAAAAGTCATCGTCCTTGTCATGTTTTCCAAACAATATGAATGACACTGATAATGATGCTAATCGTCGCTCTCAGTTTAGGCCCATTGTTTTGTCTGATGTTGTGTTTTGAAGCCCATCTGAACTCCCCACCCCCCAATCATCATCATCATAATGAGAATCTTGTCTGCTGCTGGCATTTTAAGTAACACCAAGACATGCCATCAATTCTGATTAGTGTAATATGTTTAGAGACCCTTCTTTATTGTCCTGGGAATTGACTACTGCAGCAGAATCTTCTGTTTCACATGTGCTTTTTTTCCTTATTGTATTATTAGCTAGTGTAAATGATTGACCACAAGTCATTTCCATTTCATTTCTCTGGAAGCATTTATCTGTATACTTCTTTTTAATCTCAGTTTGGAATGAAGAGCGCCCTTTCTGTCAAGGACTTTAGACATCCAGAATACTTGGTGCTACTTTTTAGGAAGATGATCCTATTATTGCAAACTCACTTTGCCCAGCAGGTTTGTGCCATTAATCAACGGAGCCTCAGTGTCCCGTTTGTCAGCTGAGTCGGGGAATAGCCTCTCCTGTTAAAGTGTTTGGCCTCTCAGGGTAAGCCCGGCACAAACAGTTATGGAGCTTTATTGGAGTTATATATCTGTTTTATGTATTAGCAGGCACATAGCTGTGAAATATTTACATTATTCCAGACACAGGCGAGAAGAGTTCGCAAAGTGCCCGCAATCTAAAAACAATAAAGAGCAGTCTTATCTCTTTATCGCTGCCATTTTATGAAATGACTTGAGGCAGAAGATGATTTTATTGCTTGAAAGTGGGGAGTCCGGAGCTTTCTGCTTCTTTCTTTGAGTCCTTTAAGGTAGCAGCTTTTATGAAGTGCATTTTAATACTGCACCATAAGAGCCAGACTGATGGGTTTTTGCTTTTTTTAGCAGAAGTAAAGCTGTTACAAAGTATCCTGCTAATAAATCACTCAGTTAACTCCCAAGTTTTTGTATTAAGATGGTGAAACGTATAAAAAGGACGTGTCTATTTTTCTTATTTAATTACTTGATG
Organism: Pachypanchax playfairii; assembly: GCA_006937955.1. Classification (NCBI taxonomy): domain Eukaryota; kingdom Metazoa; phylum Chordata; class Actinopteri; order Cyprinodontiformes; family Aplocheilidae; genus Pachypanchax; species Pachypanchax playfairii. The sequence goes on from SSNP01000003.1 coordinate 2,273,680, forward strand.
TGATGGTTTTGGACAGTTTCAAACAAGAGTAAACTTTCCTTACAGTTGTGTTTTGATATTTTAATTTTAATTTTATACTTTCCCCTAGCTGATGTCAGTGGGATGCACATGCATGAGTTTGGTTCACATACATGCCGGTGCTGATCAAAAATAACAGTTGTAGTATCAGAAATTGGAAAATGGATACATTTTTCAAATAATGTGGACTGTTTTTATTTGTGATTTAAAACACAGCTGTTAAACAACATGTAAAAAAATGTCCCCTACAATCATTAATCTTTTTATCATAGTAAATTAATTATTGTAACATTTCAGCACACATTAAAGGTACAATATGTAAAAATCTTACAGGTAAATGCACACACAACAGTCTAATGTCCCACTGATGTTGAAATAAAGTCCTATTGTAATAGATCTCGATCTCAGCCAGCTGGGTGGTCGCTATTTTTGGTCATTTTAAAAAAGCTAGCAGGCCAGAATCATTATTTACACGTCCAGACTTCCTGGTTCCATAGTGAATCACATGTGAGTCTGCAAGGCTGCCAAGTCTTCAACACAAGCAGCTGTAATTCTACAACGAGCAGCAGCAAAAAGTAAGAAACCTCCACATCCTTCCAACTGAGCAGGATGGATGGATGGATGGATGGATGGATGGATGGATGGATGGATGGATGGATGGATGGATGGATGGATAGATAGATAGATAGATAGATAGATAGATAGATAGATAGATAGATAGATAGATAGATAGATAGATAGATAGATAGATAGATAGATAGATAGATAGATAGATAGAACAGTTATGTGGTACTTTTGTGTTTCTTTAGTACCTTCATGAACATGACAGTGATTCTTTTATACAGTTGCACAGTAATTCAAGTATTCTGTCTTTTCACTTCACATAACACACTGACCTTTCAGAGTTTTTCTTTGCAGCACATTGCACCGTGACTTGAAGAAAATAATGAGCAAAGGAAAAGAAAATGCAAAAAAAGGGAAAAAAAATCTGCTCATTTATTCTTTCAATGTAACTTATAACAACCAAACACTCCAAAAACATTTCTAATTATTTTCAAACACGGTTTACATCTTATGCTTTGGTGACTGCACCTCCTGCTTCTGTCTAACCTTATCAAGGGTTCATCCCGGTGTGACCCTTGAACAGCTTGACCAGTCTGACTCACATATGCCTTCTTCTGAAGAAGCAGGCCAGACTGCCAAACGGCTGCTGCGTTCCTGACCAGACTGTCGTTGCACACCAATCATGCAACATGCTGCAGGGGCAGCTGCACCACACTTACTGAGGTCATATAGTACATTTTGTAGACCTTCCTCCCCTTTACATGATACACACACATACACCTGCACAGACAAAGCCAGGACACTTTACATCAGATACGTATATGCTCTTTCTAATTCACTGTTCTGTGTTTACATTAACGGCAAAATGGAAATCTAAATTGTTGGGTGAGTAGACAGCTGACCATTTCTACAGACAGGACAAGTGCAAACCACTTACACATGGCCAATTTTTCTCTTTGCTGGCTGCAATCATGTCAGCTGAACCATGGGGAAACAGTTCAGTGTGTGAGCAAATCAAGAATCAATGTAATGATATGGCCCATTAAGTTATGAAATGAGTTTCTTCACAAATTGTTTTGCTTTTAGTGGATTTCTCCAAACAGGTTCTTCTGTAATGGGCTAGAAAGACAAACACCTCTATCAGCAAGTTGACAGCAAAAACTCTGGCGGTTTCGGATTTTTATATTTATGACCTATATGGTCTTCTACTGTAATTAGACAAAAAAAAAATCTATGTTTTCTAAGCAAATCTGAAATGTATTTGCCATAACTTGTTCTTCGTTTTAGCTTTTCACAGCTGATTTTCAATTACATATTGTAAAAAAACTCAAGATAAAATTTGACCTCAACAGAAATCATTAACCTACATAATCTCACAAGGTCTGACGCTTGCTGTATATTCAGTCAAACACAAACCCTACATCATATTATCAAACTGGTCGTACTCGCAATTGTTTTAATTTTATCAAGTTAATGAGGCTTGACGGTTGTAATTACAAACATAATACGAAATGCAACTGTGCCATTGTGATTGGGAACTCATGGGAATCAGTTCAGCAATCCTGAACAATGTGTGATACTCCGGTTCATTTCAGGAAGGTGACAACACCTTGCTGCCTGTCACCTAATTAAAGTCCCAAACAACAAGAACCACAACTTTTCATAACTAGAGAGAAAAATACAGACATATTTTTAAACACTGCATCTAAATAAAGTTATGAAGCCATGATGCATTATGCATTTTTAAAGACTTGCAGGTGATTCATAAATTCATTGTATTTCAAAGAAAAATAAAAATGCATTTGTGTTTATTTTGCTGAATACAAATGGAAAATGTCACAACCCCGCATGTGCTTTCTGTTCTTTAACATCTTAATTTCAAGCGGTGGCTAAACAGAGGAGCCCCTTGTCGCTCTGATAAATGCACTCATTTGTGTGCTTGGGAATTTTAAAAGGAAAGCAGTGCCTTTAGCATTTGATGTGCATAATAATATATAGAAAATGTTAATCACTACATCTGCTCTGTGACGAAAAAGGTCTCTGCAAAAGCTGTTAAAACCCAACAACTCCATTTGAATTTATCAAATCCCAAACACCATTTGCAGAGGACCAAATGCAAATGGGTTATTAACAATTCATACAAAAAAGGAAGCAAATAGTCACAAATGAAATCCATTCGAAATGCAGTGTAATGTGCAACAAGACTTAAGGCAGGAAAAAGGTCATATAGGTCCATCTATGTAAGTATGAAGAATGTCAAGATTTACTCCTTTGCAGTGATTCACGGTTACACACGTGCACAATGTGATTGAATCAATAGAGCAGCTGTGTGCGGAAGCTGCTTTGGGATTAAATCCTGATGCATCAATTTATTACATCTCGGTACTGATAAAATTTGATTTATTTACCTATTAGAGGAAAAGTCTGGAAGCCACTTTGTTTCTTCAGGCTTTCAAAAAAACAACAAACAAATTTGGAACAAAGTCTTTCCGACAGTGTATGAAGAATCTAACTCCTTTAAAGTTTTTGCAGACAAACTCTTCTTCTGATAAAATCCCTGCTGTGTAGTGCCTTTGGCAATTTTGTACTTCCTACAAATGGTTATTAGCTGCAGCTCATGCAGATTCAGGCTTAAAAGTTTCGCTATTTATACATCTTTAATGTATCATATCATTGGCAGTTTATCAAGATGTATATCACGTCTGTTATTGATGCAAGGTGCGCACTCCGAGATGTACATGTATTACTTAACTCTCTTTGAATTAAGTGCTAATTAAACCTCACTAAATGTAAATCTTTGGCAGCTCAGTAGTGTAGCTGGTTACACTATTGTTATGCAGCAAGAAGATCCAGGGTTCGAAACTCATTTGGGGCCTTTCTGCATGACGTTTGCATGTTCTCCCCTTGAGTACGTGGTATTTTTTAGTTTCCTTCTAGGGACCAAAAGTATGCATGTTGGGTTATTTTGGTGACTCTATGTTTGTCACACGTGTGTGTCTGAATGGCTGCTTTTGTCTGTGACCCTGTGATGGACCTGTTCAGTTTATGCCCCATCTTTGGTCTGATGACTGCTGGATAAGCACCAACCCCTCTGCAACCCTGCACAGAAACAAGCAGGTATAAAAAAAAATCAATGGATCGCTGCAAATCGGAAAAAGAACAAAAAAAGGTTCATTAATACATGTTCATGAAGGGTTTAGATGAAGTCACAATTTTCCCTGATGCTTGTGGCATGAGGCGTAATAATGAACTTAGTAGCTATCATAATGTAGACCCAGTGGACCACAGGTCATTAATGCAACTGTCGCCTTACAAGAGTACAACAGTAGTGGGTTGGCAAGTATTGATTACCATTCTGCCATAGTATATATACTAATATAGATATGCATACACACATACAGGCACACACCATCACATACCCTACATCTGACCCATGTCAGCCTTTTATATATTGAGGACCAGCTCTGATGATTCAGCACTTTTAGCACCACTGCTGAGTTGAGTTGAATGCAGGACAAGACGAAGGAAGGAGGAGAGTGGTGAGGAGGGACTGATGTGAGTGGGGTGTATTGTTGTATCCAACAAGGTCTTCAGAGAGAAGTATGTTGGATGGGTGAGGGGTAAGAGTATCAGGATTGAGGTTGGCGGTGATGTCCTGTTATGCTTAGAGTAATGGGTAACCTTATAGAGGGGGTGTATGTTAGAGGGAGACCAATATTTGCCTTTTCTATTAGTAGCTCTATTGGTCATGCCTGTGCATACTTTGTGGATTTATGAACCTTTGCAAACCTAAGACATGTGCATTAGTCAGTGTTTACTATTTTCTGGAAAAACTGCAATGACCAGCAAGAGCAGGACATCTTATCATTTTTATTTTCAGAGCTATTTATTTTTATTTGGTTAAAAATGATTTTAAAAATTGCAGATACCATTAAAGTTGCAATATGTAAAGTTCAAACCTTGTCACCAAACTGGAGTGCTGCAGTATGAACAAAAACGTTCACTCTCAGTCACTCACCCCCTCCCTGATTTTTTTGCCGGGTTGCCAGTTCCAATGTTGATCCTCATTTTGTTTCTGTTGTATTTGTTCAATTTTTGGGAAGGGAACCCTGGTTTCTTAGGTTTACTACAAGATACCTCAGGGCTGCTTATTTTATTCTTTGCTGCTGGTTATTGTGGAATTGTAACTGCTTGTGCTGAGAACTTACAGGCTCAGATATGATTAGCTATGGAACCAGGAGGTCTGGATGGGGAATAGTTATTGTAAACAAGGATTCCATCACAGACTTGTGTTTTTAAAGTGACAGAAACTAGCGACCACCCAGATCAAAATCAAAGATCAAAATCTGTTTCAATGTAACTTTACTTTCAACATCATTGGGACATTAGACTGATGCGTGAGTATTTCACTAGAAAAATCTTACATAAAATTTCTTACATTGCACCTTTAAGCTTTCCAAAGAGTCTTCAGTCAGCTGAAACTTGGAACAGTTCTGATTTTCTGAGCTTGTGAGCATTTACCTGCAGAGGACAGCTCTGAGGTCAGCTAATTAGCAGTTCTTAGATGTTCCAAAATGTAAGCTAAAAACAAAAGGAGAGCTTTTGAAATAGCTGCACCTAAATTACCATCTTACATAAAATTCTGCACAAGTTTAGAACTTTTTAATCTGCACTGAAAACCTGCTTTTAACAAGGTTTAAATTCTATACCAATGTTTTAATTATTGTGGTGTTTGATGCATGTCCCCAGAGCTTTTACCCAATTCTATGTTATGTATATGTATATCCTGTTTTATTGTCATGAAATTTTAACTGTATGGCTCTTTGGTCAACTTGTTGTCTTTAAATGTGCTTTATAAATAAACTTCACTGATTAGCATTGAGTTTTCGGTGGTTATGTGCAAGGCAGAGAAGCTACACCCTGCCCATGTGCACGTGTTAACACACAGATGGACAGACCCATGTCACCTCTTCACCTCTTAGATTATTCAAAACAGCTTGTTTAGTCATTGCAAATGTGAAAAGTCTGCAGAACAATTTTATTTCAAGTTCATTTATTGCAATAATACTATATTCTGAGTTGTTTCATTTTTTTATTTGTTTAAAACAAATGCAGTTTGTTTGCTCAGCAACTTCCCACTTCTTTATGGAAACATTTCTCTGACCCATTTCAAGGGAAGATGAAGTGTGTATATCTCTAACTGCAGCCAGTTTGGGGAGTCATTGGAATGGATCTACATCTAAATACTATGTGCACTTTTCCAGATTGTTTACAAATTGTCCTTATTGTCAAATTGGAAAAAAATTGTCAAAATGAGGAAAAGAAATGGGACGAAATTTAAGACCTGAACTGATTGTCATCAGACGAAACCCTCATATCAGCAGAACTTCAGTGAGTATTATCCTAAAAAAACTGTGGTACTTTTGCACTTACAAAAGAAGCAAACATGTTTACTCATGGAGTAAATCCTTACTTTAACACACATGCTTACACTTGTGTGCTAAAAAGTTTCAAACACATCTTAAATGCCGTACAGAGACTCAGGCACCTGCCCACATTCAGGCACGGAGTTTTCACCTGGTATTATAGCACTTCTTTGGCTCTGATGTCTTGTCACTTATCTTAAGCACCGGGAAGATGTGCAGTGCAGGGAGGGTGGAGGGAGATGACACACACGCTTCATTCTGCTGACAGCTCAACTTTAGGCGTTGGCGAGTACAGATTAACAATGACGGAAGGTACTAACATCTATCCACAGCGAGAGGTGACTCATATTCACTTTTTTTTAACCAGAGGATTCAAAGTCATCTCAAGTCTTGTCTGACAGAAAGCCATCGGGTCTTTGATGTTGATATATGATTATTATAATCTTATAGTGTTCTTACCTAACATGACATGTTTAAAAGTCTGTGCTATGCAGGTGTCTAATATAATTATGTTGGAAATAAGAAAACTACTTTATATTTTCATAGATTTTGGACCTTGAGTTAAGCCTTGAGTTGGAGATGTTTTAAAAATTAGTGTCGCAAAGCATGAAAAGATTTCTAATAACGATTCCAGATGTTCGTCTAAATTGTTTAGCTGGTCAGCAGTGAATTAAATCTTATGTGGACATGTTGCACAGATGTTGCTACCTTTTTAAAAAATGAAGAACTACTGTATCTTTGAACATGCCGTGTGTGCTACATCTTTGCTTTGCACATGACCCGATTTACTTTCCTGGAAAACTGGCTCATTCCTTTCACCTGAAATATTAATTTTTCCTCCTGTGTTTCAGCTTCATGCAGATGTATATGTTTGTTTCCTTTGAGGACTGGTTTGGTGCTCAGGGAGGATTTTGTTTCTTTGTCCCTCTCTCGCTCTCTTTTCCCTTTTGTTTCTCTCCATCTCTGTCACATTCTCTCGCTCCCTCGTGAGCTTTCGTTCCCTCTCACTCCTTTGTCAACCTCTTCTTGCAACGAGAGCGAATGTCTATTTTAAGCAATGTGTCATGCACCAACCACCCCCACACAGACTCTATGCAGCGGAGAAGACTGGCACATCTCGAGCATGCTGAGTGTGAGTATCTGTGCATCAGTGTCCTGGGATGAACATCTTCCTTAATCAGTAACAAAATGAAACTCTAAATAAGTCAAAGGCAAGAAATCTTTTCACAATTTATTTCCATTATTAATAGGACTATGAATTTTATTTCATAATATTTTATTTTAGTAGATTTAAAAAAGAAACTTACAAGAAAAATTAAAGTCTCACACATCACTTTAAATAGAATTATAAATAAACAGACCAATAAGTTTTAAACTAAGATGCTTTTTGAATCTGTTCAACCAAACAGGATGTTCTCAAAACAAATTAAATGTCTCAGCATCAACAATGTTTATTTATATCATTGTGGTACCACATTAAAGCTAACTCTCAGAAGACTACTTCAAGTGTGTAACAATCAATACAGATGTTACCATGAGTGTAAATGAATATGAAACACAATAGAAAATGGCGTTAATCTATGGAGACTGAGCTTTCATATAACATACAGTTTGTTTGGTCTGCATCCAGTTGCACAGCTGCTGCTGTCAGCTTGTCGGCTTGTGTATTTTGTATAGAATAGTAAATGTGTCTTTGGATGGCATTTTTAATGGAATTGCAGCTACCTTGGTTACCATTATTGCCGGGATTTGGCCAGTTAACCAGGAAGCTTCTTAGATTATGTTTAACGTTTATTTGTATCTCAGATGTCACAAAGAAGGAAGTCAAATATCTATTATTTAGATTTAAACTGAAAACACTGTGAAGCCCATAAAATATCAGCTCCCCTTCACACCAGATAAGAATCCTGCTGTACTCTAAACAATCTTTTAAAATCTGCCTTGATACGACTAAATATAATATTAAACATAGAAGACCAATCGTCTTGAGTACTCACCAAATAGATACTTCCTTGCTTTGTTTTGCATCCCTGAGATTCTTTCCTGGGTTCTCACCACATTCGTTATTTCTGCAACATGTTACTACAACAGTAGAATGCAAATCTATGATTACACCACACCCAGGCCACACCACGACACAGCTCTCATTCCAGAGTGTAGCTATGGGTTCAAATATCATGCAACACTAGCACAATGTTACTGCATGGTGGCATTTTAGTCTGAGCATGAAACCAGTGGGATCCTGCTTTAGATTTTTGACAATCACACCACAGCCCCCCCACTGTGGATAAGTTGCCACAGTAATGATAAACCACCATGACCTTGATACATAAGTTTTATGTGTGCTCAAACTGTTGTGGCCCTTTCATGCTCAATATAATGGGAATGGCATTTTTAATAAGCTCCCAAAGACTTCGCCAACACCCTGCAAAGCCCATCAACATTCTGGCTGACTTTTAATGCTGTAGCAGGGTCATTGCTCTGTGTGAATGTGGCCTTAACCAATGACAGAACAAGTAAACATGTTAACTACATGATGTATGTGGTCTTTGTTGCACAACAAGCTAGAACGTATAAGACATGTCCGTTAGCTCTCAGCTGTCTTGATTTTGTTTTCACAATGTACTGAGACCCAGACAATGTGTTTTCCATTGTGTTGGTTGTCAAATCAAAACAGTTACAAGTGTGATGCATTTAAAATACTTTAACTGTTTTATTATGTTATACTTTAGTTATTAAATGCACACATACATATTATACAGGCCTTTATCAGCAGTGAATCAGTGTGTTTATATGGTCAGGATGTAAAATCTTATAAATGGAGTCCATTTTTTGAGGTACTTTATGTGCAAAACTGTTATTTTTTTATCTATGTGTTGTTAAACTGTGTGCATTCAGTCTGTTACTTGTCTCCCAAGCATCTCCCCTCAATCAGCTTCTTTTCTTTCCCTCCCTCTGTCTCTCCCTCTGATAGCTGAGTGTGAAATGACTCACGGGACACGACAAAGCGGCGGACACACACAGCACTCAGGTAATGAGAAATGATGTTGGTGTCAGCGGTGGAATCGTCCAAATCATCCCTGAGCTGAGTTACATAATTCAAATATCATTCTTTTACTCCCCCTCCTCTTATTCGTTATCACTGCTTTGTCCTCTGGCGCAGTCCCCCGCTCTCTTAGTTCAAACAGATTTGATTTCTATTCCTCGATGTTCCAGTGACATGGCCGCTCCTCTGAGAGATGAGTTCTGGGATTGGAATGAGGATCAAGTCACCCATAACAGCAAAGTACGCTGGCAAAGGCCGGGCACTAGAAAATATGATGATAAATGCTCGTGTGTTTGCCACTATCTTTGATTTTTGCAGTTTTTCTTCATTTAGATTAAGATTTTTCATTCTTTATGTATTTGTTTTATTTATTATATTTGTATTATATTTTTAATTCTTTTATACTGTTGCGAATGCAAATAAACCTCATTAAGAATGAGAAAAAAAAACATACTTATTTAACTTTTATGTGAGCCTCAATTATGTGATTTGTCAACAACAGTTTGTCAACAAAAACTGACTCATTAGGGTCTCATGAGATGTTTGTTACCTCTATAATCGTCCCTGCCTGAGATAAATATAAATCATTCAGATGCTGCTTAACTTAGCATGACATGATGGGTGAAACAGGGATGCAGAAAAAGAATTTACGTTACATTTGAAGAAATGACTCATGGGAGTTTTAATCTGCTACTTTTCTGTCATTCCGCAGCAGCTAATGCCAACTTACTGTAAATATAATCAAGAACAACAAATGAGGATTTGATTTCTGATGTGTTGTTTTTATTCATTTCATCCTACATGACAGTGTTGCATTAAACAATATTTGTGTTACTCTACATCAAAGACATGGTTTTCTTTGCGGTAACTTGCGTAAAATGTATGTTAAATTCAGCTGCGGGATATGTTTTCCACCACCAGGGAAGCTGCAGCTCAAGTGGCTGCCCACTTCCTGTTCTAATGGATGGGATATGATGGTTGATTTAGAAGATGAAAAAAATTATATATATTTCTCTAACCAGATACAGTCACAAAAAATTCCAACTGTTGTTGACTGTTGTTCAAATAAAGACGTCACATCAGACAGTTTAACATTTAAACTAGTTGTTCATACTAGTATGTGTTAGATTCAGAAATCAGAAGTAATGAACAAACACTGTAAATAAAACTGGTACAAATGCAGGATTTCACTGAATGATGGGCATGGTGATAGTGGTGCTCACTTTCACATGATAATTACAACATGAGCAGTATGCTGGAGTTCATGATGCATTTCAGAAATAGGACAAAATCAGACTGAAACCGAGAGCTGTACCAACACTTCACAATCTTAAATGTGCCGGGCAGCAACAACTAGATGTAAACATCTACACCACACACAACAACAACTTCAGACAGCATCTTGTCTAATGAAGTCTCACTTAAATCTGCAGCTCACAAACTTTCTGTGGTCAGGGTCAGTTACAGTATTTATTATATAAGTACATATTATATCAGTATATAAGAGATAATATGTCTTCTATAGGAAGGATGAGTATGAGTGTATGAGGTGTGTATCACAGCAGTACGTTCTGTTGGTGTTCACAGCATCTCATCTCACACATTCAGCATCAACGTGTTTCACTGCATAAAGTGTTTATAAAGGCTTCAGATATATAAAATGACCATATTAACATATAGGACATGGTATAAACTTTGGATTGTTTGAATTAAAATCAAAGTTGATTTCAAATTCCTTTTCAATTAGCTAAATGCTTGACAACATGTTCGTTTCACCACTCTTATGTCACTTCCAAAACTTTATAATTGAACATGGTTTTTAAGAGGGTGCAATTAAACTTTTATAAAAAAGTTAAAATTAATCAATCTTTCTTTCGACTGTATGTTGAGCATTTTTCTCAACAGAAATGTAAAGTTGTGTTTAACACACAAGGTCTACATATGAATGTCAATCTAAATACGGTCATGACGGCTCAGCTGGAAACATTCATTGGGAAAGACGGGAGTCAAGGTAACAAAAAGCAAATTCTTTCAAAATACAACACAAAAAAAATCAACATAGAAGTTATCATTTGTTTAATAAAGAGAATGTGTTACCTTTACAAAAATCTGTGTTTTAGAGATCCTTAAACTTTGCAGTTGTGTCGACATCTGGCAAAAATAAGAAAAAAGCACAGAAAAAGCTCCTTCCTTATTAAAATAAAATCCAACAAGCATGATTTCCATATGTCCTAAAAGTTGTACCCAGTAACTCAATTTTCTCACGTAATGACATGAAATTGACAAATGTTACATCTCAAAATTACGCTTTCTTGAGGGATTGTATTTCTGTTTATTATTTCTCAAGCTCACAAAGGAAATCTAACAAAAAACTGGACCTTTCATTTTGAGAATGTAATTTAACAAATACATTTAATCAACACAAAATGATATATATAAAATCCTAAGTGCAGATTGTTCACATGGAAACCAGGAATTACAAAAGTCACTGCTTTACAAAGAAAAGCGCTCAGGAGTGTAAACAGTGTAACTGAATTCAACTGCTCATAAAAGCTGAATTCAGTCAGCTACCAAGAAGGAAAATTAGGTTCACCAGATTGTCTTTTTTCTTGAAGCCGAAAAGGAAACCTTCTCAGACAAGGGCTGAGTATGTACAGGCCAGATTGAAGTGGAATAGAGTGGAGACTAAGCGCAGGGAGATGAAGTTGACCCTGACCCTTTTTTTTTACGCCTCCCCGCCATCATTCCACGGTCAAACCAGACGCCTTCTTGGCAAAGATGAGGAAAATATACTGTTAACCGTGAGTGTGGAATCACTTCAGCTTCAGTCTCTTTTTATTTTCACCCACTTGTGTTCACTGTGATTCATTGTTCTCGTTGCACTTGCCGTCTGAAGTGCAGCGCTTGCACTTCATGTTCTTTTGTCCACACACAGGCAGCATCGCACATTCCTTAAACTTCATCCACTCCATCTTGTCTTCTGCTTTTCCCTTCACTCCGTCTCCTCACGAGCAGAAACTGAAATCTTTGGATATGCTGCTGTCCCCCCCCCACACACCATTTGTGAGGAAGATTGAGGAGGGTGTATGGACCTGGGAGAGTGTGTGTTGAGGCGTAAAGGACCCTCTCAGCCCTAAGCCAAGTCCTGTCCATCCAATGGAGAGCCCAGACGGTGTGATTCAGCCCTCCTGAAGCCTGGCCAACACTTACTCACCGGCTATAACACACACACACACAAATACACACACTCAGATGCACTCAAAGAGAAAGTCACTGACATCCTTACTCCTCTTAAGTCACCACAGTCAGGCTTTATTGGTGAAGCAGGAGGGAGAAGCTCTGCATTTCTGAATCCTCGAGGCAAGGTCACCTTCACATGGATAGAAGTATTCAGGAGTGAGACGAGGACTAAAAAGGGTACAGGTGAAGTCTAACTTCTTTCAAACTTCCCTGAAAACAGATTCAACTCCCTCCAGGGCAAACACATAAACTGATGTACGTGCATGCGACCACTGGCATGTTTTTTTAGACTTGCATGCATGATTTAGTGGGAGGTAGAACTGAGTAATAGAGAAGGTTATAAGCATGAATCTATAAACCACTGAGACTGTAACTTGGATATTTGTGTGACTGTATGAACCTACATGTTAATATAATTCAGGAAGGGAAAAAAAGTAGTTTTATAGTTTTGAAATTCTCACTATGAAATCCCTTTAGGCAGAAAATGTTTCATTAACATCTTAAGTATAAAAATCCAGATTAAAAATATAAACCTTCAAGGTTTATCAATAATATCAGACTGAATGGCAATGAATAACAAGGGATCTCCTGCTACGGATTCAGTGGACTGAAAGGCAATCTTTTCATCCAGTGCATCTATCATCTCACTGAATTTATCATTTAGACGTGGCACCACATGCAGGATGGGATTTCTCATCGCATCCTTTTTTTATGTCCTATAGATTTAGCCTCATTATGTCCAGGTGATTTGCTCCATCCCGGTGCTGCTATTGTAAGATCCTTGAGTGACCAGGAAACCTTCTCGTCTTCAACCCCCCCCACATTCAACCACTGTTTCTTCAAAACTCTACCCCTGAGGTACCCAGTGGGAGGACATGAAGAAAGACTGACCTGCTACACAGTTCATTCCAGTTCATCCATATCTGAGCCCGGAGGCAGTAGGAGTGGCTCACTGCACCCACACTGGTACCCTTTGACTTGATAGTTTTATAGACATACTGTATCACAAGAGAAAAAAGGTATCAGCAAGTCTACAGGAAAAGAAAGTGTTTCCAGGGAAGTAGGGAGTTTTCTATAACAATATTAACAGAATTACAAAGAGAGGGATTAAATATTGGATTCACAAATTGACTAAAGAGGAGCTGGAAAAAGTGAAGAAAAGAAGGCGAAAACAGAGAGAAAGGGAGGGGAGTGTGTGACAACCGCCATAACGTCCTCAGAGATGCATTTGGACAGAGTGAGCATCTGTCAAAACAAGGCAGCCTCAACGGCCGCCTCACTAATGGCTGTGGATGTGAGCGACAGAGGGGGAGGAAAGATGGGAGGAATACTGCACACATACACACACATACACACTTACGCACATACAAACACAACAGCTGCAACTCCCTGTTTTTTTCGCTTGCAGCAGATCCCACCAATCATTTGATACCAAATTTTCTACAAAGCAAGCCTGTAATAGCTATTGAACTATTTTCATGTTTGTGTGAAGGTGTGTGTATTTATGACAGAGTTTGTGTGTTTGTGTGTATTTACCTTCCAACAGTGTTTTTGTAATAGATACTTTCCACCATCGCTCATTGTGATGAATTGGACTGCGTGTCAATCAGTTATCTGAATTGTTTTCTTTTTTTTCTTTTCTTTTTTTTCCCTAGCAGTTTAGGCAGTGTGTTGTATTATTTTTCTTGCCAACTCTTTCCAGGAAGTAATGACAAGTAATTATCCAGGTCTGAAAATGATGGTATTTAAAAGAAATATGACACTGTCTTCCCCAACATTTTCCTAATTCTGACAAGTTCCTAAATTATCTTAATTCAAACATATTTGCTCTTTTATAATTCTAATTTCCCAGTGTTCTTGATGACAAATGTTAATTAAATACCAGGGAATTAAAAGTAATATTACACTTGGAAATCCTGTTTTTCCCCAGGCCGGTGGAGAAACTATGAGGAAAAGAAATATATTACAATGTTATCTAGTTCTGCCTGAGGCGACTACAACTGTGGAGATAGCAGGAACCCATTTGAAAAGACAAAGCTCTATTATACACACACTAAATTTTTCTTTCAGCCAAATGTATAAAATCAATTTCTGAAAGTTTCATCATTTATGTTCAAGAAATTGCTTCACGACCTCTTGACTGGAGCCTGTGTATGAGATCAGGACTAACACACACACCCACACACACACACACACACACACACACACACACACACACACACACACACACACACACACACACAGAAGCATACAGCTACCACCACTTATGTGATGGAGAGAACTAAATTATACCAACAGGTGCCTTTATCAATTTCATCTGAAATGGTCAGAACATCATCTGAAGTGGTGTTCATAAACGCAGGATCAGAGTGCACAGAGCATGGAGGATTTAGTGATATGGGGACATCAGACAAACACTGCTCTACAGTTTTTTTCTGCTTTTTGTTACCTAAACTTTAGGATTGGCATAAAAAGTTTTTTTTTTCTTTTAATTCTTTTTTTTTTATGAACATTTTCCTGCAAACTCAGAACAGCACATTACAAATACTGTGCACAATTATATGAATGTCCACTTGAAACTGATCAGTGTGCGTTTACACACAACACGCCTGCATCACGGAGTAACAACAGCGTTGTTGGATTGAGAGACGGGCTGCACACGCTGCAAACTCCCTAACACACCTATACCAGGTCAAAGCTGAAACTGCCTCCAGCGGTAGCTCAATAATTTTGTGACAAACTTGACTTTAACTAAATGTACCAAAATGTCTATAAAAGATCAGATTTGAATGTTGTGAATTTTGTGGTTCTGAAACATTCTGATCAATTTGTTACTATTTGCTATTATTTTCATTCACTATTGATGAAGAAACAAAAAATATGCCTGTATATCACCAGTATAGTTTATATCCTAGATTTGAACTTGAACCTCGGGGTGTTTTATTGCTGTATTACTACAATACATTTAAAAATACAACACCTGTTTAAATCCAGGACATAAACTACAATGTCTTTATCGTTGTTGCTTTTTTTTTTAAGCCATTCAGATATGGTGTAGCTCATAAACACTTGATGCAAAGCCTGTGAAATACAGGTCCAATATCAAATTACCCATTGACAACAACTACACATCACAGCATCGTGCCATGAAATGATTTATGAATGGACCCAGAGATAGACTGAAGGCATGTTCAGGAGCAACCTGGAATGAACCAGGAATCTAACAGAAATTAGGAAAATCAGGTAGCATACGGGAAGTGTGATTACTGAGTAAAAACAGGTGTGTTAATGACTGATGAAAGACTGAGGAAATATATAGACTGTGGTACACAATAATAATAAGAAACTACTGTAGTTATTATGGAATTAAAAAAAAAAAAAAAAACAGAAAATACTTTTAAAAATAGAAACAAAGACCTCCAAATCACATGAGTATGAGCAATCGAGAGACATTTCTTGTCAATGTGAATATTTTCTTTGGGCTTCAGTATGAAAAAAGAAACATAAAGACTCATAATATTAACAATATTCAAACACAGAAGCTTGAATTATAACAGAGCAAGTCTGGTTCAGTTTCTTAGTGGTGCGTTGAAGCTTTGGACTTTCTAAGTCAATTTAGTGTTGAGGTACAGTAAGTCATGACAGGTTTTATGTGTGCCCCAGGTGCTCATGAATGCACAGAGCGAGCGCTGCAGTGTTTCTGTTGGCATTAGTTTTATTGTGGAAGTTGTTAGCTTTGTCTTGAAGGCACAAAGCTTCTGAACCAAAACAACAATAAACCTTTTCTGTATTTGACCATTCAGCATGTTTGAGTTTTCCCAAATTGTCTTGGTTAACGCAATATAAAGAATCAGTCAAGCTGAACACGACATACATTTACTGTGTTTCGCATATCAGTCACTTAGATTAAAGAATGGAATTTAAGCAAAGTTCTTACAAAAGCAGAACGCGTTGAACTATGGCTGATTGACTTCCCATTAGCAGGTGTAATTGGAGCTCTGAAC
The DNA here is from genome assembly GCA_006937955.1 of Pachypanchax playfairii. Lineage (NCBI taxonomy): Eukaryota > Metazoa > Chordata > Actinopteri > Cyprinodontiformes > Aplocheilidae > Pachypanchax > Pachypanchax playfairii. Next base: position 2,289,978 of record SSNP01000003.1, read on the forward strand.
TTTCTGTACATCGTTTTCCCTCATTGAAAAAATACAAGAAACGAAACAGAGATAGAAGAATTTAAGAGCTCATCAGCTTCAGAAAGTCCATTTTTTGAAGAATCCATCATGAAGACATGTGGCTGGTCAAAAACTGCCACAATCAGTTGAATTTTTCATCAATTGCAAAATGTTCCACTTTGTGACGAGTTGATTGTTCTGAGAAGGGCACTTCTGAATCTCTATTTTTCCTCTCAGTTTAAGACCTCTGGGAAAATGGCAGAAAACTAGCTGTGATTTTTGTCAAAGTGCTTTTTTCACCATTACATTTTTATTGCAGTAATTGTGATGCAATACTTAGCTGGCTTGCAAATAACACTTGTTGGTTCAATCACTCCAGAACTGTTGATTATTACAATCAAGTTTTGTTTTATTTTTAATTTTGAGAAGGAAAGTGAATTTTTTATAAAATATTTTACATGCTAACAGGAGACTGTTGCCCACAGGCCTCTTGTTGAACAAGCCTGCTTGAAACTGTTTTTTCACCTCAAAGGATTAATTTCTTTAAAGGTCCCATATTATGAAAAATCTTTTTTTTTTTCTCTGGGATTTGGGGTATTATTGTGTGTCTGTGGTGCATATACACTTATACAAAGTTGGAAAAAAAAACATCCATGAGTGAGATAGGGTTTTCTGAATCCAGTCCAATATGTTTGCTGTTCAAAATTGTCCTGGCTTCTGACATGGGAAGCCAGGAGGGGCTTGTGCTCTGATGGGGTTCACACGCCCTCCAAGAATTTACTCCACCCACCGGGTACAGCAGTAACTTCCTCAGACTCCTGCAATTTATTTACATATTCGAAACCACTGGTTCAGATTAGGAAACTCACCACACAAAATGCTGTTGTTGTTTGCTGCTCAGAAGAACACAAAACAGTTCATTAGGTCCCAGTTGAAGAGGACAGAAGAGCGGCATTTGAATTTATTTATAATAGTAGTGTCCCTGCTACCTTGCATAATATGGGCTCTTTAAATGTAGTTTTTTAACAAGAATAGATTTCTCATAGACCACCATTTTTTATTTAATAACAAAAGATATCCTAAAGTGATAACTTTAAAATATCTCAACTCCTCAAATAGTTTGGTATAATGTGCACCACACTGAACATGAACCAGAAAAAGTAAAGACCAAAACTGTTTGAAGAACTCAAAGAACAGCTTTAGATCTATGTGTTGCTGATGTAAATGGAAATGTTACTTCTCCAAGCAGCTTCCTAGTCCTGTGACACGAACTGCCAATATTATTAAAACGTGTCAAATTCATAGGATTGTAGCCAACTGACCAGGATGTAGAGGCAAGAAGAAATTCAACCCCAAATGAATCAGACGTATGGAGTGGAATGCAGGGCTATGTGGTATGGCAACATTTTTTTAATATCACATTTTCTTTTTAAATTAAATTGGTTTTATGGTATTTTTTATACAACCAATTTTACCACAATATCTTCTAGTAGTAGAGTCTAGTACTCACAGTAGTACCATATTGCACAACTTCTTCAAAATAGAATTGCCAGTAAGGGGCAGTAATTAAGTTAAGTTGCTAGTTTTACCACCACCAGCTACCACAAATGATAGTTGTTTGGTCCTGGTCCCACCTTTTGAAGCAGAAGAAATTTTATTCAGGTCCTCGCAGAAGTACGTTCTCACTGCAAACATTCTAGATGTTGTCTTGGCTGTTCACTGCTGTAGCGGTATGTGAAAAATTCATATCTTAACCAAAATAAACGCCCAGCCCTATGTGGATGGTAAGAAAAGAGTCAAGGAAACAATAGAAAACCATTCAAGCTGAACTCCAAAGGGGGTGGCTGGGGAAGGGGATTGTCCTCTGTTCAGGAGGTCAGGGTTCAAACTCAGGCACTGTGGATTCTGGGATTGTTCAGTTTGATAATATAATGTTGTATTCCATTAATATAATGCTTGTTTTGTATTATTTTAACTTACCAGAAATCAACTTAAACATCCATCCATCCATCCAGAACCTGCTTCTTACTTGTTTGGGTCACAGGAAGCTGGTGTTTATCATCAACTTAATCAGAGATAGACATCTCAATTGTCAGGTATCTGCAGCCCGCATTTTTCTATTGCAGGTCAGAGAACTATTTCTAGTAATAACTATAAAACTGACTTCTAAATATCTGAACTAAACCTTTAATAAAACATATTGCTATAAAATTAGTAGACTGTGTCTGTATGGTATAAAATGGTTGTAAATTGTTGCACTGGTAACTTGAGTACATTACATATGGCATCATCTTTACCTGTTTTAAAAGACTTCATGCTGATTTATTGCTACATTTAACCCATTTCTTCAGGTTTAAACACTCAAAAGAAAAAAAAAACAGCTAAAAATAAAATCACCCTGTAACCAACCAAACAAGTAAAGTAACACACCTATTCCTTGCACACATGCAGTACATCATCTGGGTCGAGTTCCAAAAAATAAATCTGATTTGACTGACAGTTCTTGTTCAAAAACCCTGTAAGTTACACACAAACTTTACCTCATTTTCTCTTTCTGTGTCTCTCTCACACACACATTGCACGGTGTGTTTTTGTTGGAATTTTGACAAACAACAACAGTGACCTTTAAGGGAGGCGAGGCAGCATGGCTGTGATCACAGAGAATGGAAACCGAGCCAGAGTGAAATGTCAACCGTCCCTGTGGTCTTAGCACTGACGCAAAACTGCTACAAGAGGGAGAGAGTGTGTGTTATACTTGAAGGCATGTGTTCTGTGTGTGTGTGTGTCTGCCAGTGTGCAAAAATGCACTATTGTGAACGTGTGTGGAAGAAGCGAAAGCGGAGATGTTGCTGATTATCTGAGATCCATTTTTCAGCCAATCAGTAGGTAACGTTACAAAAAGACATCACTGTACATTTCAGATGCACCATCACTCTGCCTGATTGTCAGGGAACCTGCATGGCAGTCAGAGAATGAGTTATTACAGATACATGATTGTGGTGTGATTTAAATGAAAGGTATGATGCAGGATGGTTTTACTCTCATCCTCACAGGGATGATACTGATGCCCTTCCATCAGCGTTTGAATGGGAATAATCACGCACGTCTGTCAGACACTGTACTGCTGAGATATAGTTGATGAAGCAGAAAAAATGTATCCAGTTTCAAAATCTGTACAAAAAATGACCAAATACATCTATGTCAATAACTCAGTGTCATGAAGGCTCCCTTCACACTGGATTAAGACATTTATATCTCTACAAGATACACAACCTTTAATGTGATGTGAAGGCAATCATAATGTTGCTGCACTTTAAGTGCTCACCAAATAGGTTTTTCACCAATTTTCTGCATCCCCAAGACATTCTACTCCGATCTTACCATGCTCTGTACATCAGCAGCAAGTTACCATGAAGATCCTCCCATATTTGCCTGTGATCCCACCATGATATGGGTACCACAATGCACAATCCATTTGGAGCATGATGTAGCCACACACTAGAAGATCATGCCATACTATTATGGAATAAGGTCATACCCTAAACTTGAGGCTAGCATGGCAAGTCCTGCTTCAATTTCTCACAGCCCAAACCCCACCAGATGCACACTGACCCAACGGATACAACGCCATCACCCTCCTCCTTTCTCCTATGACAGCACGATGATGATAAACCACCACCACTTTGCTGTGGAAGTTTTGTTCATGTTCTAAACTGTAATGGACTTGTTATGTTTCATCATGTGTAATAGGGATCCCACTATCTTGTTAATGTTTGACTGTAAACCTCGCCATGACACGATAAAGACCGTAATCTAACTGATATTTTAGTGAAGTTAGTCGTAGAATCACTATGTTCTATTACATGATATCAGTGTTTATTAAATACTTGTAAAATAAATTAATCACAGGTTGAGACTCTTGAGGGCAAAACATCTGTTTCAGCTTTTTTCTTTTCTTTTTTTTTACTGATCTTGTATCTTTTGTCCATCAAGATTTAAAGATATCTAACCACAGAAAATGTTCTTTAGATAATGCTATGTTTAAATTACTCTCTATACCACACAGGTAGTACACGTTGGTATGGGCAGTTCTTGATTTGGCTGCAAAGTAATTATGAATTCCTCATAAATGTCCCATGTGAGGTGTGAAGGGATGAAAGACTGGGAAACAGCTGAAGCAGAGCCCAAAACTGAAATCAACTGATCACAAGGAAACCCTGACAACAACATGAAATTAACTATAATAATAAAAATTTAAAAAACAAGTAAATGACAAAAATACTTCACTGAACACTTCTAACACGGTGGCAGTCATGGCTCTTAGAACTATGTTCAGCAATTTTAAGGAAAACTCTGTCCCAGCATGCATCATTGGCACTGCTGAATGTGGACACTGCAATGTTAGAAATAACTTGATGAAAAAAAATCACAATATGTCAAGAACAATACATAACTGAGATTTGGAAAGACAAGATGGATAAAGTTCAAGGCCTGTCTGACCTCGTGGTGCATCATGTCAGCAACTACTCCAGATTTGACTGGCTTTTTAACTCAGTGTTTCAGGGCGGACTTCTATCTTTACCTATTTGAAATAAAATTTTTGAGGACAGCCCTGTAATGGACTGGCGACCTGTCCAGGATGTCCCCCGCCTCTCACCCAGAGATTTCTGGAGATCAGCGCCAGCTCCCTGTGACCCTGAAAAGGAAGAAGCAGGTTCAGAAAATGGATGGATGGATGGATGGATGTTTGAGAGCATTTATGGCTTTAATATAATAAAACAAAGCTCCAATTTTTATTGCTGATTATGAACTAAAAACAATGTTATTAGCATTAAATTATGCTAATAAAAACATTAACTTTTTGGCCTTAACACTAAGAATCCCAGAAGGCCAGGGCAAAAAAATTCAAAGATAAGTGTTGGCATTAATATGATTTATGAAAATATACAATTTGACTACAAAACAACTTCAGAAAATGTAAATTGCTGTTGTTAACTTTTTCCTGCCTTTCAAGAGATGGTTAATGCACTTTAAAGTGTTGATATTCAGAAAAAGGACTTACAGTGGACATTCTAGATCAGCATTATTTGTAGACGCATATCACAGAGACAACAAGTGCTCAGATTAAACTCATAGCTACAATTTATCAATCTCTCCTGGATGTTCTGACCAGAACTCAGAGGTCTGATTATGGGGATAATAGTCTCTGTATCAGCATCCTTATAAAACACAGCTAGGCAACATCAAAGGCAGAGTCTCATCGCAAATTTACCAGCATTTTGTGTGATGCACTTATTTCATGCATGAAATTATATTAGACCTTTTTTCCTTTTCAACTCACTCAGACTCTTTTAAATAATTCTTCCACTACATGCTTCACGTTGGATATTCCAATAGTCACTCCCTCTTAGTAAATTAGTTTGGTGAGATATTTTAATAAAAAGTGAAGTTGTTTATGAGTTGTTCTTGGCAGAGTTTTGTTGTTGTATCCCACAATCTTTGTACAAAAGCAAAGAATGCATGAAGCTATCCAGCAACAAAATACTTTTACTAACTTAAGTATCTAAACGTCAAGTCAGGTAATTCTATAAAAACAGTTTTCACAAGCAGAAAAATAAAATTTGAAATCCGTTTGTGTTTGAAAGCAACACACCCAGGAAACGATCTACTAGTTTTGACTTTTCCATGCAAAATTAAGGAGACATATAATTAAAAGATACTACTACATTGAACTGGCTAAACACTGTCTTTTAAAAAATAAATTTGTTGCTATAATACCAGTGATTTCTTAATCTTTGATTTTTATCTTTTTTGTTTGTAAAGAAAGCCGCTCCGTGTTCTTTGTGAAAACAAAATAAATGTGATTTTTTAAAACAGTGCAGAGAAAAATAAAATATTCAGCAAAGACTTTTCCTGCAAAGTTTCTGATGATCCAGAATCCACATGATGCCGTTGTGACACCAGGATCTCTGCAGTTTAGTAGAACATAGAGGTATAACATGTAGCTCTATCACAGCTTCAGACAAGGAACCCAGCTGGTTTAGCTGTACATATACAGACTAGCACACACAAAGAAGCATCGACTCATTCATCTATTTTCTATCATCTATTTTGATCTGCTTAGTTGGGGGCTGTAGTCACTGGGTGAGAGGCAGGATGCACCCTGGACAGATCATCAGAACATCACAGGGCCATTTTACACAAACATCCACATTCATATGAACAACAATTAGGAATAATTATTTAACCTAGTCTGCATGCATTTGGTTAGTGTGAGTGAGCAGAGAAGAACTCCACACATAATAAATAGGCTTGCTCTCTTTTCACTGTATAGGAGACATACATTTAACAAAAGCAGATATAATTACAACCTCTCCTTGTCTATGTATCTTCTTTTAGTTTTCTATGTGTGACCTGTATGGTGATAATCCAACTGTGTTGGATCTCAAATGGTTCTCCTCCATGTTGTATATTGATCATAATGATACAGTGTATCATTTGTAATGCACTTCACAGTTTAAAAGAAAATCCTAATGTGCTTGAAAGTAACAAGTAAGAATGAGAAAGATATCTTTCAAAAGGAAGTGACATTAATAAAGAGCTTTCTTAAAAAGAAACTGCACTTTTACAAAAAAAAAAATGAGGCCAATGACTGACCCCTGGGGAATCCCACTGGTGACTGTGTGAAAGTGAGACTTTGCATCATCATGGTCTGTTCTATCAGTTAGATAAGATTTAAACCAGGTGTAGCATTAGTGAGTTCATTCAGTGATGTGGCTAGTTTGTTAGCCAATTTGAGTCCAGCAAGTTTGCATAATGAATATTAATGAGTTGCAGCTCGAAGCTGGACGAAGCCACAGTAAATCAGCGTTTCCTGACGTTTTTTAGATATAAAATGTTTCATATTACAGGTAAATACTTCAGAAATAACCACAAAGTCATGAAATTTGTGTGAAATGGTCTCTTTAAATAAGTGAAGTTGAGCACTAGACAAAAAGTTGAGCATATGTGAAAGAGCCTAGTTTGTACATACATACATTATATGCCTGTGCGTATGTGTGTATTGCTGTGTGTGTGTATGTGAGAAAAGGTGAGTGAGCTCTTGGCCTGTATTGGTATTTTGAAAAGTGATTGACAGGGGAAAAGTCTATTAGGTGAGATTGTTAACAGAGTTGAGCCTGTTATCTGCTCCAGGCAGCTGTGAAAGGGGATGGCTGATTCACAAGGAAGCTATTGAGAATTTCAAAGGTGTTGTCTGACTGATTTGGGCACTGCTCCGCATTACACTGAGACCGCAAGCCAGTTTGTTCTCAAATCCACTCTGATCAATGTGCTTTCACATCCTCCTTTCTTTCACAGTTTCTTTACTGCGAAAAAGTTTACCTGTTCACACATTTCTTCAAGTATTTTGTTTTTACTTTGTGAACTTTGTATTTTCTTTAGTCTCAAACTCAAATTATGTTCCTTTTATTGCTTTTTTTGTTCAACAAGGCAGAAACTTTGCTCACACCTATTGCAGCTTAATCCGTGCAATTAAGCACATATAGAGACAACTAATCAAGTTAAATCTTTGCCGAGGCAAGCCTAAAAGAAATAAAGTTTGATTTGCTTACACTGTACTTCCCATTCTTGTTTTAGCTGTATGAATATTTTATATCCTTTTTGTTTATGGTGCTTATGTGTAGTAGCTGGGAAGTCATCTTGGCCCCATGAATTTCTTTGGATAGCAAGTAGAGTAGAAAACACTATTCTCAATGGCTGCATAGATCTTCCAGGACACTACAGAGTACCAGTCAGATATATAGAAGAAACAGGCAAAATGTACATATCAGTCTAGTTTTGTCTGAATTTGTTAAGCACATGTCTGCAGAGTAAACTCTCTGTGACCTTATGTTTGATTCACCAAACATTGCCAAGGGGATGGAATGAATTAATGCACATTTGTCTGAGTGTGTAAACACTTGTGTGAATTTGTGTGCATCAGTGTGCAAGGTTATCCATTGGCTAAGGCAAATGAAATATGACATGCAGTCATGCATCTTGTTTAGAGTAGCACAATGGATGCAGGCACAAAGGCCTGTGTGTGTACAGTATTTGCTGAACTGCAGGAGAGGCCGCCTGGAGGCTGTCTGCTGGGCTCACTGGGCCCGGATTTACAAGATGTGATTAACCAGTTCAGAGTGAGGTGAAGGAAGGAGTTAAAGGGAAACACCAGTGACGAAATCTGTTGAGATTTGAAAACAGTGTCGCCCTCAGAGATCCAGAAGGACCTTTTTTGATGAATGTGTGGCCAGAGCATCAAATGGGGAGAAGCAAAGATAAATTGTGACAAATTAACAATAGTTCTATCTATTTATAAAAGGAGCAATAAAGTAACTTTCTCTGCCATCTTTAACATGCTAAACCTGACCAAAATTGTTAGTCCAAGCATTGTGTCTTTTTTGTCACACAATTGTTTACCAATTCAACCAACATTCAAGTTGTCAAACATCATGATCTGTTTGAAAGCTGCTGAGGATCAGCTAAATACAACTCGTTGGATAGTTCACTGTTAAAACATGAGATAAAGTTGTACTTTCTAAAGCTTAATGACAATGTGATGTGATGAGTGATGCTCTTGTTGGCATTTTTTCAATTTTCTTATATTTATTTCTTTTATTTTATATTGATACCAATTTATATAGTGTGTTATACAAACAAGGTAAAATGTTAAAAACGTGAATAGGTCCATATGGATAGGCAACTTGGATACCACCAAAAAGAGCTTGGTTTAACAATAGCTGGTAACATTAACTTAAACAAACTCAGAGTTCAGATCTTTTGAAGTGGGCTTATATGCAAAGAGTGTGAACAATTTATGTCTCAGCTGTTGTAAAAAGAGCAGACAGAAGAGAAACTACCATCGAACAGGCACCACCCTGCGCTCTGACCACCACCACACAGGTGAAGTGTCTGACACAAAGTGAAAAGGACTTTTTTGGGATGAGCGAGGATTTGAGGGGTTACTGGACAACATGTTCTACCTCCTGCACACGTCACATTGTTTTCATTTCTTGTTAAAAAAGATCCACTGCAAGACAAATGAGTTATAGTTATTCAAGTGATCCCATTTCCATATACTCTAAAATATCACACCAGCATTTGCTTTGTGTTATATGCATTTACCTGTAATTATTATATGAAGGCTATTAGCACGTACCTTGCAGAAACTATGGATATTATCAGTTAAACAATATCTGTTGAGAAGATATTTTCAAATCAGTATAGCCAGCACCTTGAAAATCTCTAAATTAATCATTGCTGCAACATCTCTGTTTTGCTGTATTTCACTAGTGTTGCATCACAGGTGAGTCTCAAAACACGGTTCATACATATAGTCAGCAAAGCAAGAACTGCTGGAAGTTCTGGAGGAGAAGTAAACAGTTGTTATTAGTAACATGGCACCCATCGTAACAGACACATTTGCAATACACTCCCAACACCATCTTTATATTGGGTTTATTTTTGAGCTAAAAATTGTGCACAACGTTCAAAGTTTGTATTCAAGGATCTAGTACTGGTGAGAAATGCATTTTGCCGTCGTTAAAGCGGGAAAAGTTCATCATGGGTGCAGCCCAGACCATTTGTTCACGTCTCACCAACTCCATATACTGTGATAGTGTGTGTTGAGAGAGGAAGACACGCTGTATATGTTTTTGTTTGTTTGTTTGTCTTTTTGCCTGACAGTCTTTTTAATGACCTTTGAACTAGTCACGACAGAATTTTCCTGCATCACCGGTCAATCGGATTTCAACATTCATCGTGTTAACTGATCTGCAGAAAGTCATGAATCAAAGGTATTGGAAGGGGAAGTATAAAGCAATTACTATCAAAGGAAACTGCGAGTATATATGATAAAAGATGGTTAAATGAGCTTCAACAATTGTGGCAGCAAATTGGTACCACAAACGGATTCATCAGAAAATGTTGAGTACTGTTTTTTAATTTAACTTTTTTAATCACATTTCAGCAGTGAAATCCATCGATTTTTTTTTGTGTAATAAAGACTGTCAATTTCATTCTCCATTCTGGACTGTGTTTTCCATGAGCGGTTGTTAACACTAAATCTGGATCACTGTCTGGGATTTCTGTCTGGATCCAGGAATGCATGTCATCAAAATTTCAGACAGCGCTTCGGATCACCACCATTGATTGGTTCTTGTACCATTTCCGACATGTCCTAAAATTCCATCAAAATCCATCCAGGACTTTTTGAGTTATCTAGAGTTACATAACAACTGCTGCTTAGCCTCCTGTTATGAACAAGACAAGATGCATGCAAACACAAAGTGGAACCTAATGCTATTCTCCTTTACTGAGTCAATCAGCTCCTAAATACATAACCACGAGCTGATCTGAACCAAATAAAAAGACCCATTGTCTGTATGCTTGCACATAAAATCCATATTTTAGTAAAGACGCAAAAGTCGAAGTGCGATATAGTGAGGGATCATTGTACTTCAGTTGTGTAAAGGGAGATTACAAGTTAAAAATGTCCTCTTGAGGTTAATTAGTAACACTAAATTGAATGAGAATGTGAATGGTTGTCTGTTTTGAACCAAACTTGTTATGGACTGAATACCTGTTCAGGTTGTGCCCCACCTCTTGCCTTATGATGGAGATAGGCACCAGCTCCCCACAACTCTTTTTTTTTTTTCAGAAGAAAACTTCTCACTTTCAAATGATTATTCTTGACCTGAGCAGGTGGGTAGAAGTGTAACTATTCCATTAAGCCAAATCCAAACATCTTAAAATTCTGCTACCAAGACAATGGAGGACTAAGAAAAACTATTCTATAATGATGCCCGAGTGCCCAGTTTCTATCAGCACATAGATGAAATGGTACATTTAAACCACCTCTTATGTCGCATCTTTATATGCCCCAAATAAGTTAATAAGATAAGTGCACATTTTTGGGCTCTAGTAAATAAATGATTAATGAGTCGAAAACAGTAAAGTGACAGAAATCCAAAGAACATTCTGATGTATTTAAAACAAACTCTGAGATGTAGATAAACTTTTAATGACAGTTTGTTTTCCATCACACTTCTATGTTTATAATTATCGTTCATGTATTTACTGTATTTAAATTTTCACAGCTAACTGAGATGAAGAATGGAAGGTAATGATCTGAAGTACAATCATTTTTGTGTTCAATTGTTCAACATCCTTTAGCACAATGTAAAACTATCTGAAAGCAGTTTCATAAACTGAACAGAGAAAGTGATTAGAAAGGTAATTAGACATTGTTTCCTAAAATTCTTCATGTGCTCAACATCCAGTCCAGATTACCACATATAATGGCACAATCATCATAACAGTAGATGTTTTTTTCCAAAGAAACTTAAAGCCAAAAGAGTTTCCTCAGACTGTTCTTTGATTGTTTCTCCTACTTCCTTCCATAGCTGGCCAGGTGATCTGTGGTTTGTGCTTTAGTGCTTGTTTTTGTGATTCACAAACAGGCAAAGTTGTGTTTCGTTTTTTTCGTGTGATCCTGGAAAGAAGCACAAATTGTTTTGTTGGTACACTTCCACCTCTTTCACAGGTCCAACATTTCTAACAGCAAACTTTAAGAAAACATTTTTATTTTTGATTTACTTCCTTGCAACATGCCTTTACAGTTTTGTCCATCATCCCAGCTGTTAATAATTTAATTTCTCTCACATTGCTGGGATGGAGATATAAAGCAACAAACCCCAGTTCAGGAGCTAAGGCCCCTTTACACTGGATGAAGACCCTGCTTTTTTCTCCACAGCCTACGTGACCTATTAAAGCTGGATCATGACAAATTTAGCAGCCTCGTTCAGTGTGAAGGTGAACATGATGCTGCTATGCACTGAATGCTGGCCAATTGGGGTTTCCTGTTATTTCTTACATCCCCAACATGCTCTACTGCACTATCACCATGCTCTGTACATCAGCAGCAATTTTCCATGTTGATTGTTTGTCCTTGATCTCACCACATCCTGGACCCTGTCCAGGCATGGCTCTCTCAGACTGTGTCAGGATGCAGCTGCACAATGGGGTTGTAGCCCAGGTATGAGACCAGTGTGCTGCCACAATGATAAACAACCACAATCTTGAAACAGAAGTTTCAGCACTACTACAACTATCTCCAACATATCATCACTGTCACATGTAATAGGGAACCAAAGTCATTTTTAATACTCACCTGAAGACCCCACCAAGAACCTGAAAAAACTAGTCTGACTGAAGGGGTCTTCCTGTGTGAAGGCAGCTTAAATGTTTAAATATTACATCTCATGGTAATATCAATGTTTAAATAGAAAAAAAACACCCAGTGGTTAACTGATAAGACATTGTCAAGGTTGTCATCCATTGTGTACACATTATGATATTTTATTTCCTGATTCATTTTTTATTTTTGTTTCATAGAAATTTGGGACAAATTGTGTGATTTTTTTTTTTTTTACCATTTTATTCGTTA
>SSNP01000003.1:2305652-2333720 GCA_006937955.1 Pachypanchax playfairii
TTTTTTTTTTTTTTTTTGTCCAACAATAAAAACAATAATAAGACAATAATATAATAATAACAATCAAGGTCTGTTCTTGTTGTGGAGGCTAATGGCTGCAGGCAGGAATGATCTTTTGTATCTTTCGGTCTTGCATCGGACCTGAAGAAGCCTCTCACTGAACACACTCTGTTGTTTGATCACTGTGTCGTGCAGAGGGTGAGACACAGTGATCAAACAACAGAGTGTGTTCAGTATGTAAGAATTTTACAGTGAAATAGTCACACAACAGTCTAATGTCCCACTGATGTTGAAAATAAAGTCACGTTGTAACAGATCTCAATCTCAGCAGGCTGAATGGTGGTCAGTTTCTGTCACTTTAAAAATGCTGCTCTGGGATGGAATCATCATTTATAATAACTATTCCACGTCCAGACCTCCTGGTTCCATAGCGCATCATATGTGAGCCTGCAAGGCTGCCAAGTCTTCAACACAGATGTAATTTGACAACGACCAGCAGCAAAGAGTAAAAGAAGTAGTCCTGAGGTAACTTGTAGTAAACTTAAGAAATCACAACATACTTCCCAAAAATTGAACAAATATAAAGGAAACAAAACGAGAATCAACATTGGAACTGGCAACCCGGCAGAAAAATCAGGGAGGGGAGGGGGTGAGTGGCTGACATTGGACGGTTTGATTATATATGTACTGTACTGTATATATATATCTTTAACAGTTCTTTGTTACGAGGAGTAACCCCTTGAGATAAGTTATCTCGTTTTCGAGGGGATCCATAAATATATACAGTGGGGCAAAAAAGTATTTAGTCAGCCACCAATTGTGTAAGTTCTCCCACTTAAAAAGATCAGAGAGGCCTGTAATTTTCATCATAGGTATACCTCAACTATGAGAGACAAAATGAGGAAAAAAAATCCAGAAAATCACATTGTCTGATTTTTAAAGAATTTATTTGCAAATTATGGTGGAAAATAAGTATTTGGTCACCTACAAACAAGTAAGATTTCTGGCTTTCACAGACCTGTAACTTCTTTAAGAGGCTCCTCGGTCCTCCACTCGTTACCTGTATTAATGGCACCTGTGTGAACTCGTTATCAGTATAAAAGACACCTGTCCACAACCTCAAACAGTCACGCTCCAAACTCCACTATGGCCAAGACCAAAGAGCTGTCAAAGGACACCAGAAACAAAATTGTAGACCTTCACCAGGCTGGGAAGACTGAATCTGCAATAGGTAAGCAGCTTGGTGTGAAGAAATCAACTGTGGGAGCAATTATTAGAAAATGGAAGACATACAAGACCACTGATAATCTCCCTCGATCTGGGGCTCCACGCAAGATCTCACCCCGTGGGGTCAAAATGATCACAAGAACGGTGAGCAAAAATCCCAGAACCACACGGAGGGACCTAGTGAATGACCTGCAGAGAGCTGGGACCAAAGTAACAAAGGCTACCATCAGTAACACACTACGCCGCCAGGGACTCAAATCCTGCAGTGCCAGACGTGTCCCCCTGCTGAAGCCAGGACACGTCCAGGCCCGTCTGCGGTTTGCTAGAGAGCATTTGGATGATCCAGAAGAGGATTGGGAGAACATCATATGGTCAGATGAAACCAAAATGGAACTTTTTGGTAGAAACTCAACTTGTCGTGTTTGGAGGGGAAAGAATGCTGAGTTGGATCCAAAGAACACCATACCTACTGTAAAGCATGGGGGTGGAAACATCATGCTTTGGGGCTGTTTTTCTGCAAGGGGACCAGGACGACTGATCCGTGTAAAGGAAAGAATGAATGGGGCCATGTATCGTAAGATTTTGAGTGAAAACCTCCTTCCATCAGCAAGGGCATTGAAAATGAGACGTGGCTGGGTCTTTCAGCATGACAATGATCCCAAACACACCGCCCGGGCAACGAAGGAGTGGCTTCGTAAGAAGCATTTCAAGGTCCTGGAGTGGCCTAGCCAGTCTCCAGATCTCAACCCCATAGAAAATCTCTGGAGGGAGTTGAAAGTCCGTGTTGCCCAGCGTCAGCCCCAAAACATCACTGCTCTAGAGGAGATCTGCATGGAGGAATGGGCCAAAATACCAGCAACAGTGTGTGAAAACCTTGTGAAGACTTACAGAAAACGTTTGACCTCTGTCATTGCCAACAAAGGCTATATAACAAAGTATTGAGATTAACTTTTGTTATTGACCAAATACTTATTTTCCACCATAATTTGCAAATAAATTCTTTAAAAATCAGACAATGTGATTTTCTGGATTTTTTTTCCTCATTTTGTCTCTCATAGTTGAGGTATACCTATGATGAAAATTACAGGCCTCTCTGATCTTTTTAAGTGGGAGAACTTACACAATTGGTGGCTGACTAAATACTTTTTTGCCCCACTGTATATATTTATGGATCCCCTCGAAAACGAGATAACTTATCTCAAGGGGTTACTCCTCGTAACAAAGAACTGTTAAAGATATATATATACAGTACAGTACATATATAATCAAACCGTCCAATGTCAGCCACTCACCCCCTCCCCTCCCTGATTTTTCTGCCGGGTTGCCAGTTCCAATGTTGATTCTCGTTTTGTTTCCTTTATATTTGTTCAATTTTTGGGAAGTATGTTGTGATTTCTTAAGTTTACTACAAGTTACCTCAGGACTACTTCTTTTACTCTTTGCTGCTGGTCGTTGTCAAATTACATCTGTGTTGAAGACTTGGCAGCCTTGCAGGCTCACATATGATGCGCTATGGAACCAGGAGGTCTGGACGTGGAATAGTTATTATAAATGATGATTCCATCCCAGAGCAGCATTTTTAAAGTGACAGAAACTGACCACCATTCAGCCTGCTGAGATTGAGATCTGTTACAACGTGACTTTATTTTCAACATCAGTGGGACATTAGACTGTTGTGTGACTATTTCACTGTAAAATTCTTACATACTGAACACACTCTGTTGTTTGATCACTGTGTCTCACCCTCTGCACGACACAGTGATCAAACAACAGAGTGTGTTCAGTGAGAGGCTTCTTCAGGTCCGATGCAAGACCGAAAGATACAAAAGATCATTCCTGCCTGCAGCCATTAGCCTCCACAACAAGAACAGACCTTGATTGTTATTATTATATTATTGTCTTATTATTGTTTTTATTGTTGGACAAAAAAAAAAAAAAAAAACTACTACAATGTTGAATTTCCCTTCTGGGATACATAAAGTATTTTTCATTTCATTTCATTTCATATTGTACAGTACCTTCGAGCAAAGTCAGGTGACAACCATTAACAGTCCATAGTCACCTGTTTTAATGTTCTACACAGTAAAGCACAGTAAAGTATATATGATAAATTTTTGTCAGAAACAGTGTTTTATGTTTGAAAGACTGAAACATTTAGCTGAGTGAACACTCAGTGTAATTAGATTTAGCGACCAAGACAAGAGATCAAGAAAAAGGAAAACGACAGACAGTAAAAGCGACCTAAAAGTCCTGTGCTGATTCTTGCTTTATGCTGATTTCCTTAGAGGCAGGAGTTAGATGAACACATCAAGGTAGAGAATAAATAACACATGATGGGAAGAGTGTAAATACTGAATTCTCTCAAGCTCCCCACATACACTCCTCCACACATACGAGCACCGCGTGTCGCTGGGATGAAAGTGGTAACTGGCATCTGAGATAAGCAAATGCCTTTGAGCAGCGTCCCTCACATCCACACCAATGCATTATTGATCGTGACTTCTCATAGTATGGTGGGGGTGGTGATAAGAGGAGGAAGAAGGGGGGTTGTGGGCTACCAGAGCTAGCAAACACCTTGTGGTAAGCTTCACCAGATGAGCTCTAAATGGTGTTTTATTTGTGTAAAAAGGAAGTTATCGCATCTAGCTGCTGATTAGTTCTTGATGAATGTTATGTAATATTGCTTATCCTGAGCTCAAGATTTGTAAAAATGGTGTTTACGACCAAGACAAAACATTTTTTGAACAAAGCAAAGGTTTAATGAAGGAAAGAAAAGCAAAGAGTTAATATTCAAAGACCACTTGCAGACAAAGGGACAGATACAGCTGAGGCAGAAAGTATAATAAAACATGGATCAGCAGTTTTTCTTTAATTGGTGATTTCATGGGGGGGGGGCTGTTTCTGTTATTAGCTGCACTTCTAAATGAAACAATGTGGATAGCTGATTTTTATTCTGACAGCATGCACTACAACAAATAACACTGAGATCAGCAGCAAATTAAATCACATTTTTACAAAAAGTTCATATTTTATCTGATGCGTTCGGTCATTTTTTAATTAAGCTGTAATAGTGATTATTTTCAATGGAATTTTGTTGGTCTATGCTAATGAGCTTTTTTAAATGTTTTGCATTTGAATAGAGTGTCAAAACATAAAAATGATTATCTGCACAAAATGTGTCACAGATGTGCAGTTGCTGCAGAATAAACACTGTCCATGTGATGCATCATGTTAACTGGTTCAAAGTTAGACACAAGGAGCAAGTCAAAGACAGAACTGGTTGTGTGCAGCACTGAAAGGAGGAGTCTTACCTTAAGTAAATCTGTATGTGGACAATTTAAGTCTTTGCCAAACAAGACACAAATGCTTAAAACCAAAACATTTTACATGTCATAGTGAAATCTTTACAGTAATAATAGGTGTAGACAATGGATGGCTGGATGGTTGATTTACGTGGTCTTTAGTTTAATATTTTGATAAAAAATTTTACAACATTGTCAATGTTTCCTGTTGGAAGCTGGAAATTCAGTACATGTATGAATACACCAGCAATTTCATCTAAAATTTCATTTAAAATGTGGGAAAACCCACACTGCATTCATTCAGTACTTCTACAAGTGGGTAGCAGAGTTTGACAATGAGAAACCGAGGATACGATTCTTTATTCTTTATTTCACTCCACATCTAGAGCTACTGTTGTTTTACCTGGCCAGTCACTGTCTTATTAACAGTTGCACATGCAGGGTTTTATTACATGAGCTAGTTCAGTACATGAATCACAACTTTTTATCATAATGTTGGATCATCAGCCAAACTGTGGTAGAGAGATCTGATCACATTTATATCAAACCATTTGATCTGATTGCTTTTCTATTTTATTTGATTTCTGTCGTGGGCTATAAATATTTTATGTCTGTTTACTGTAATTAGTTTCTACTGTATTGTTTTGTATTCTTTGTACAGAACTTTGTGAGTTTAGTGCAGGAAAGCTGCTATGAATTAACTTCTTTCAGTCAAGATCATGATAATAATACTGAATTAGTTCATATTTGTAATTCATCATTAAAATTCAAGACTACACTCACAGTTTGGCATTGAACTAGCTTTCATTAATACATTTTCACTAGTTTAGCTAAGTAAATTTAAGGTTTAATAAATATTGTTAAATAATTTAAGTAGGAATATCAGTTTTAAATTTGTACTCTGTCAATTTTACTTCCATCCTTTTCATTGTGTTCACATGTACACATGTACTTTATACTAATTCTAAGAAAGCTGCGTTAATTCTCTATTTTGGGAAGTCTGCCACATGAGCGACCTCCTGTTATTAATCAGTAGAGTTTAATATGGTGTTGACCCACTCTTTGCAGTTATAATATCTTTAACGCTTCTGGAAAAGCTCCCCACAAGATTTAGGAGTGTGTTTATGGGAATATTTGACCATTTTTTGCAAAACCACATTTATAAGGTCAGGCACTGATATTGGATGAAAAGTCTTGGTTCGCAGTCTCTACTTTGCTTCATCCTAAAGGTGTGCTATGAGGTTGAGGTCAGTCAAGTTCC
This sequence comes from Pachypanchax playfairii, assembly GCA_006937955.1. Taxonomy (NCBI): domain Eukaryota; kingdom Metazoa; phylum Chordata; class Actinopteri; order Cyprinodontiformes; family Aplocheilidae; genus Pachypanchax; species Pachypanchax playfairii. Next base: position 2,311,443 of record SSNP01000003.1, read on the forward strand.
TGCACACCAAACTCGCTCATCCACATCTTTATGAAGCTGCATTGTGAGCTGGTGGTCAGTCAAGCTTTGCTGTTACTTCATATGTGAGGTCATGAAATTGTCCTTGAATGAAGAAGAGCTAAGGGTTCCTTTCACTGGAACTTGCTTTGGTATGCTTCAGACCAAGAGGAAGTGGTCCAAAAAGAGGGTCCAGTCAGCTCTTAAAAAAGCAATGGAAAAGCACCAGAATAGGTTTGAACCTACCCGTACTGTACCATTCTGACCCTAGTGGAAAAGCAGCATAAAGGCCAAGTTCAACCCAAAACTCTTGTATACTTTGTGCCTCATATGCTCTGACCTTGCCCTGTGAGTTTATATGGCTTAATACCTCATGACTGAGTTTCTAGTTGCCTCCACTTTGATCTAATACCACACATTCTTTTACAGATGTTTGTAGAATCAGTCTACAGCCGAAGTGATTCACCTGTGGTCATAGAAGTGCTTGGGACTTTAATAGGTATCTCACTACTTTAGACAACAGCGTATTTGTCCTTTTTTCAAAGCAACAAACCAAAAATGAGGCTGATATAGAACAATAACTAAATCAGCAGGAAATCAAAATGGCAACCTGAAAAACAAAAGCAAAGCCTCAGACAAAGGCACACAGCATCATCACTTGAGACCGTTTTCTACCCCTGTTCACCTCTAACCATCAGCTTTTACACATCAGATGTTCTCTGAATCCTAAACATGCATTTTTTTGGGTTCATTCCTCAGTCAGAACGTAACAATTAAGCTGTCTTTCTGTAAGTATTTGACCAATAAGGATCTAACTCTGTGATGGACCAGGAAGTGTCCTGCCTCTCACTCATCTACAACCTAAATACACTCCAACCCCCATAATCATGGAAAATACAAAACAAATATAGAGCATAATGTAAAGGCATATTTGAGTGTTTGTGTAAAATATCCAATCTAGATTTGATCAAATTTAGTATCTAATTCTGTCTGCAGCTGACTCAGTTCCTGAGTATCTACAGTATTTAGTTCTTGAATACGATAAAACTAACCTTGGTTCCAGTTTATCAACCAGGAAAACAGAGACATTATGTTTGTCAGTTAGGTAATGTGGCTCCTATATCGCAAAATGGCCCCTATACTGCACATTTGCATTTTTACACACTGTCATTTTATGTAATTGTAAATGATGGTGGCATAAATTCAGTCTGAAATATTAAACCTGTGAATTATAGTAGTAATTACTCTGGGAGTGTATAATGTTATGTCCATGGCAATGGATTTGAGGTGAGAAAAGACAAAAATAAAATCTTCACCCTGGTGTAGTTTCCGCCTTTTCACTGCGGTAGATTCACAGTCCATTCTGGGCTATATCTCTAGTATTTCTATTCCATATATTCCACTCGCTGCCTTCTTATTCAACCCCTTCTCCCCTAAACACTTTCCCATCCAATTTTCTCCCTTTCTCGCCCATTCGCTCCTTTCTCTCCTTCCCTCCCACCCCTTGCTGTTCAGTTTAGATTCAGGGATGGAAAGCTTCATAAACAATTTTCTCCCTTTGCTGTTGAGACACTTTTACTCAGGCAGTGTGTGAATGCCATGCCAATTTCCTGAATCCATACTTCACACACACACACCCATCACACACATACATGCTTTCTTCCTCTCCCACTCTTCACTCCCTCTGTCCGTCGAAACAATGTCCGTGTCAAGACAATTATATCCACTCACTGCCGCACACACTAACTTGCTGTGTTTACCACCGAAGGGCTGGTGGCAGCAAAGCAATTTCCTCCTGATGCGAATGCTGTATCTTTCTCTCTCTCATTCACAGTGTCTCATGGCTCCTTCAGCTCTGCAGACATCTGATCTCATAAGCGATATATCCGCTGTTATAGCCGGTGGCACCTCCTTGCATCTGGTCACCAGCTCTGCCAGTGCTGGTTATTTCTGCTGGGAGGTGGCAAAAACGTGACAGACAAAGCAGCAGTTGGACAAACCGAGAGGCCACTAGCTTTACACGCTCCATGTTGTTGTTTTTTTTTTTTTGCTTTCGGTTTATCCCCCAAACCTTCAGGGTCCACCTGCTCCACTCCCTCCCACTTGCACTCTTTCTCAAAATGTTGCCGTCTTGATTTCACAAGTCACATATATCCTTCCTCCCACTTTCACTCTGGGCCTGGTTACAGAAAAGAACAGCCTGAATCACAAGTTTATGAAACCGTCCATCATGGCTCTATGTTGTGTATACACTCTGGGCACACCCTTCCACACAGCTGCCATGTGTGCTTGGAAAAGGTGGATATGAGACATGATTTAGTGGACATTAGCTGAGGCTTAGAGCTTTCAAAGTAACACACAAAATTTTATCTTAGTTTAAACAATTCAGTGGAGTTTACCTTTAGGTGCATAAAGTTTATATTCACACAAGCTAAATGTGTAAAATTCGCTCAAGTTGAAATAAGTTAATATGGCTGAAGAGATGTGGAGTGAATTAACTGTTTTAAAGAAATTATATACTCACTCCTTTAACCATATAGGACTTTGAATGTGGTAACTGGGCAAAAACGTTTGATAATCTTTAAGAAACAAAAACACATTAGATGTTATCACTAAAAATGATAATTTTATTCTCATGTTTTTTTCACTTTTAATCAACATTTTCTATAGGTTGATAGCTTTTTATTAATTCAGTAAAATTTCTTAAAAAGGCCCTTCCATTAAAAACATTTTTTCCGAGGTTTCTGTTGAATATTTTAGCTCCACAGGTGTTCTTACCTTCATAGTGGGTTTGAAAACAGGTCAATAACTTCTCTTTCAGTTTTAATCTCTCAAACTACGCAGGTGGCGATAACACCCGAGTTCTCCCGAGTCCGAACGGCCTGTATCTGTTTCTCCACAACTCCTTTGTTTGTTAGTATTCGGCAGCACCCGCAGTTGAAACCACGCCTAGCATGCTGCTCACAAAAAAAGCTGTAGCATAAGACGTAGCAAACAGGAAGACACGACGTCTGACGTTACCATGCGCAGCAGGGCAGGAAACAGTATACCTTGCTCTCATAGGCTAGTTTGTTAGCCAATCAGAGTCCAGAAATTTGAATAATGAATATGAACGAGTTGCTGCTCGAGGCCTGATGGAACCTGCCCAATTTTAAAGCAGAAAGGTCTGTTAATCAGTGTTTCCTGACATTTTTTAGATATAAAATGTTTCACATTGTGGTTATTTCTTAAATATTAACCAGTAAAGTCCTGAAATTTGTATGAAATGGCCTCTTTAATGCAGTTTATGTCACTGTCAGCAAGACTTTGTCCACAAGGAAAAGACTCAGGGGGAGATTTACTCCAGGATTTCTTTGTCAGAGGTAAACAAACTTTTTCCTTGGTGAGTCACACCCAATTCTAGAGTGCCGAACAACAAGAAAAGGTCAAAATGAACGCTAACATCCACTCCAGGAATAATTTATTTAAATCTCAAACAATAACAAAGGAGTATAAACTTGGGCCAAGAATCACGAGTTGATTAACAGGTAATTAAATAAATAACAACTAATTTGATTGCGCAGAATAAACGTCAGTCGTGACTGCTCCTGAAGACTGCTTCTACAGAACTCGCTGACATGCTGAGGATGTAATTCAGTCATTTGAATCAGGTGTGTTCGAGGCTACATTAAAAGAAAAAAAAACAAAACATTCATAAACACCAATTCAGAGTTGCCAGTTATTGGTCTCACACACATTAGCAACACACATTAAAAATGCATGTACATCTTAATAAAGCCCATTTCAATAATCTTGGATCTGTGCTTAATGTTAAAGTCATCATGTTGCTTTAAAATAAGAGCTATAAAATGGTTGAATTCCTTGTTCAAGCATCATTCTACACAACTGATGTTTAAAAATGAATGTTCTTGTGCTCTAAACTACAATTCACAGCTTCATTTGATGTGATGAAAGAAACTGCTTACAGTGTACAAGGGCTTATAAAACTTATAACATGTTTTAAAATAGAAATAAAATGTATTTATTTTGTAGATTGTGGAATTTAAATTTAACTTCTGTTTTGGTGATTTATACATATTACAGTCATGTCACATGACTCTGATTTCTAAATTGAAACTGAAAGCATGAGAAGAAGAAGAAGATGCAATAATTTAACAATTCAATCTCAGGCATCATGCTCATCTTTGTGGCGTGTTTGCTCGCTGGGACTTGGACTTGGCGAATGAGTTTGATCTCGCCTGACAGCTCTTGAGAATTCCCCATGTTTGGTCACATGCATTTTCCTGCGGGCTGTCCCTTGCAGCTGCGATACGCTCTTTAGTCTCCTCTTGTCGCAGATGTCAAACTGACATGGAACTGGCCTTTGGTATTTATTGGTACAGCTTCTGATGTTAGTGTTAACTTTACATCACATCCAGGTTTTATCACTGGGAAAAAAATAAATAACTGTAAAATTGGAAGTAAAACATATAATTTACATTAATAAACTTTCATTAGGAAGCTTAGTAGATTATATTAGTTTCTTTAGGTGTCAACATTTGATGTTAACAGAGTTTTTTAAAACATGAATATGTCATACACATTACAGATTTTAACTAAATATTCTTGAGAAGTAATTATGGTAAAAATAATAATTAGAATAATAATTGGACTTATTAAATGAATAAAATAATTGGAAATGGCACAAGTTGAAGTCAGGAAACCCAAATGCAAGTAAAACAAAGAGAAGCACGACAGAAAATGAAATAAAACTACCAAACACAAGATAAAAACTTGCATGAGGAAAGTGCTGTAGTTCCATTTCAATCAGGAAGACTTTTCTCTTAAATCTTTCAACCCCACACTTTCATTCAGTTAAGCTTCACCTCTTGGCTTTTCTCCATAAATTATTCTTCTTTGCTCATTCACAATACTTTAAAATTCAAGGGGCAATGCACTCTTGGATTGTATCATGCAATCATATAAGCTTGAAACTGTCGTCTCTTTTCTGCCCACAGAACAGCCGGTCATTAATCAGGGCACATGTTCTTTTTTCTAAATTAGCCTCTTAGCTCCTCGTGTTTCTACAAGCAGAGAAAAACTGAATATTTTTTAAAGCGTACACACTACACATGATAAAATAAATGTAAATATTGTATTCTCTTTATTTATTGTGTATGTGTGCGTGTGTGCGTGTGTGCGTGTGTGTGTGTGTGTGTGTGTGTGTGTGTGTGTGTGTGTGTGTGTGTGTGTAGCTAATCCAGATCAGATTAAGACATCTGATCCGACCTGGTCTACCAGGTATCAGGTGTCTTTTTAGCATCACACACATCTAACAGTTTCCAGATTTTATTTGAAACTGTTACTGACATCAGATTTGCAGTGTTTTAAAAGACAAAACTTTTAAATGTCTCCTCTTACTTTAACAATTTTAGACCAGGTGTCTTGCTCATAACATGGGGTAGGATTGAGTGACAACTGACAGGCAGGAAACTGTGACATCTTCAGTGATGTTTACATCAGTGTGGTGGGGTTAAGACAGCTGATTGACTAAACTCTGGAACAAACAGCTAGTTGAAAATCACCTGTGTCCAAGCTTTTCCTGTAATGAGTGAACAAAGGGAGATCCTAGGTATGTCTGGGCCCCTTACACAGTATCTATTTAAGTTGTAGGTTCAATATTTTTTGTTGTTGTTTTTTATAACAAATATAAACAACAGATTTTTTATCTTCACAGCCATGTTTCAGTCAAAGTAATTTTTATTATTTCTATGAACAACATAACCTGTAATCACATACAGCACCAAAATAAAAAGGCTGTGATATGTGCAAAGAAAAATGCGGAAATCCTCTAACCCTAACCCTGTCACACTCTCACCCCACAGAGTTCTGCGCTGAGAAACATGTTAATGTAGATTTTTTTCTCTTTTCGTGTTTTTTCTCTCCTTTTTTTGCTCTGACCTGTCTGTTTATCCATAATGTTTGTTTGCGGCCATGATGACACTGAGAGTGACTGTGTTTGAGCTGCAGAACCTGATGCCCATGGAATTAATTTCAGCTCAAACATATACAACTGTAAGCTTTAAAACCGGTTCTCTTCATATTTCCTCTTCTCTTGAGTCGATTTCTCGTTCAGAAAGAGACAAAGAAACAAGTCATAGTTTCTGCCACAGTAGATCATTGTGTTTGCATCTCCTGTTCCTGCATTTCAAAACTTCTGGTAAATGTACCTTTCTAGAAATTGTGCACCATTATTCCAGAAATCTCCATATTTGAGACTTTATTACTAGAAATCTGAGCATTCAGGTGTATGTGGAAAACTGTCCACAGGGCACAAATGTAATATTGATTGAAGTAGCAAAATAACATGTAAAGATCGCATGTCAGAGACACTTTAAAACTTGTACTGGTAGCAGTAACCAGGGGACTGCTATTATTTTGCACTTGTTTCAGCTCATGGAGAATGGAAAGCAGAATTTGAAGCCACCCCACTGCCATGCTCCCCTCACGGCTGGCTTCAGTAAAGGTTTCGAATCCCGCTCTCCCCAAGTAAATTAATGGGACATTGTCCTGACTTTAAATTAAGAGGGGCGTCCGTTAATTATTCCCAGATGTTGACTCTCATTGATTTACATAGTTCTCATCTTGCTTCTGCTTGTGTGTGTTTATGACTTCAGTTTGGAGATGATTACTTCTGATCAGATTGATGAGCTAACAGCTGGTCCAAGGTGGATTATGGTTGTATTAAAACAACTCTAATTATAGAAATGTCATAGCAGTTCATGCAAATGGTATTCAGTTAAATGATTCTATTCTGTTGTTGTCCCTCTATACAGACAGAAATTAGCCATGAAATCGCTGCTAACATTATATGCTATGATTTGTGGCAAAAAAATAAAAAGATGTAGTAGAACCAGCTAATGACAGAGATTTTGGTTCATTGGTAACACTTCTGGTTAAATATTTAGATTTGGAATAACTCTGCAATATAGAATTAATAAACCCTCTCTTACCAGGTTTATTTTTGTTCTTTGCCACATGGACTACAGACATTTGTCCAGAAATAGAAAATTTACTTTAGGTTTTTTTTTTTACTTTTTAATAAGGTGGATGAATTGCTTTGACTTCATTTGTTGCAGAATCTTTTTTTTTATCATAGGACCAATTCCTTACTTCGAGATGTAAATGTTGCCATTCCTGTTCCTACATGAGCAAGTTTTTATTATTAACGTTCCCCTTTACTGCCATGGGTCGCTTGAAGTATTTTATTACTGCGTCACTGCTGATTTTTCTCATGTTTCTCATTGAAATCTTAAAATTCCAATTACTTTTATTGTTACACAGGTTTCCTTAATAAAAAAAATCAGTTAAAATATGAACACATTAAGTTATCTTATCTCAACTTATCTATTTTTTTCTCAAACGCTCGATCAAACCTTTCTCCTTGTAAATCTGCTTTTGAAAGAACATCTGTGCTGAAGTGGAGGGCTGCAGACCAAAGTGGTCTTTTCTCCGTCACTCAGTCTGTGGCCTTACAGAATGAGAACTTTCAGAAACTAATTACAGAGAAATCGTCTTCATCACATTGCCATTATGGGGCGGAGAGGAGACAGGCCTGCTGACTCCCTGGGCTCCTGCAGAGAGAGCAAGGCTCTGATACACTTAGCCACAGCCCTGCTTTAATTGTGCAGAAAATGTGATTTGTGCCTCGGCTTCACTTTCTAGGGAAAGTGGTGTTCACAGTCGGGGGTGTTTTAGTCACATGAATAGCATTGCTCTTCAAACACACAAGGACTTTGAATGTGAATGTGCATGCATGTGTTTGCATGGCAGTCGTGCTGGTCAATGTTCGTGTTTGTCTGAAAAAAGTATAATTAGTGAATTAAAATGTTTTCTTTCAGATTTTTTCCCATCATTCACAGATCTGCTTCTGAGGATGCATGAAGTTCATTTCTTTCCTCTGATGTTTACAAGCTGCCTATCTCAGCATGGAGAAGACAAGGAGAAACATACAAATACCAGAATGTAAAGTAATATGTTCCCCCGTACAGTATATCCACTCTGAAATAAGAGAATTTTACAGATCAAGAAAAAGGAGCTGGGAACACTGAAAGAAGTGACATAGGCTTTGAAACATCTTGTGGGAGACTGAAAGAGAATTGTAAAGCGCGAGCAGGAGAGGAGGAGAATGAAGAAGAGATATTTTGGCAGAGGATGAGAGAAACTAAGAAGTGGATGGGGGTGAGGCGAGGAAGAGGAGTGTAGGAGTGAAAGAGACTGATAGGGGGTGAAGGAAGAAATCCTTAACGTACACCCCTCACCTGGATATGGTGCTTGTGAGTTTCGCTAAAAACTGCTGATGTGACACCAAGAGCGGGAGCTAGCTTTTCAGTGCAGAGAAAAGTGCTTACTGGCTCTTCTTGTAAGGGAAAAAGGCTTGAGGTACACGCCTCACATATCCTCTTTGTTTGGAGACTTTGCAGTGGCCAGCACTTTCTATCTCGCCCCTATCTGTTCTCCTTCTTCTTTTTTTTTTTTTCATTTTCTTATTCATTCCGTTTGTTCTTCTCCTCCTCAACTCTTTCCTGGGACACAGTTGCAACGCCTGGCAGGCTACCTTTGGATCGATTTGTTCCAGAATAATCTCTGGCAGTATAGCTTTGGCTGAAGTTACTGTTGCTCTTCGTATTAACAGTGTTTCGCTGTGGGAGTGTGGTTATGGATTGGAAGTGGTGAAAAGTTGTTGTTTGGGCTAAGAAGAAGGTGTTTCATCTGCCACTAAAAGGCAAGCAGCATGTGCTTGATTTATTAGAGTCCATCCAGAACACAGAACGCATATGTCCGCTTCTAATTTGTTGCAAAGACACAGAATCCAATTTTGTGAGAGGGATTTAATTGCAGAGAGATTTATCTTTGAATAGCTTTTAATTTGGTCACTGAGAGATCTGGATTTAAAATGCAAGAAAATAGAAGCACAAATAGACTATTCAGAAAAAAAGCATCAAGATGTTTCAAAATGTGTTGATTTTTTAATTCTAAAAATTAATAATTGAGGCCAATAAGTTAGTTTATATTTGAATTTTTAGTGATGATACTGATGCTGGAAATGAAATTCAAAGTACTCAGTTCTGAAATGTTTTAATTTCTCATAATTTTATTTTGAAAGAGATGCAAATTTAAACAAATCATATGCAAAATAGTAGTAATGATATCTATCAGTGAAAATGATTATTGATGTTGTTATGTGTTGGTGCACAAAGGGGCATCTAGTTCTAGTTTAGATATTCTAATTTGGATCAAATCAAACTGGAGTTCAGACAGGTTCAAAAAATCACAGATCTTAATATAGAAGCTGAGCAGCAAATATACAAATGAAGGTTAAATATTTTACATATTTATGATTAATCTTGACAATATAATTTTTCCTGCTCTAGTTGTCTCGACTAAGTTAAATCATGAAATTTTTCATGAATTCAGAAACTTTTTTGGAGGATAAACCTAATTTTTGGTGAGAGGCACAGTTAGAGCCGATGCCTCCTGGTACAAGTAAATAAATAAATAGAGGAGGATTTTTCAAATCTCAGGGTTTGTTTTCCATTTCTAAATCCCTGTGGTTTTGTAATCAGTCTTTCTAAACCATCTTAAGCTCTTAATTCACTTGTATGGCTAGCTTATTCTTTTTTCACCAGCGGCACTTTGTAGCGTCTAATCCTCTAAACTGCAGGAGATTTCCTGACCGGCAACAACCCCAGCGCAAATTAAAAGACATAACTAGAAACATACATAGGTGTGTTCATGAGGAGAAGATAACAGCTCTCACTGGAGAGGACATTAAACTGGCTTTGGGTCCTCTGGTCAATAAATCTCACAGTGATTCAGAAAATAATCTCATGTTTAGTTGTAAAAACCTCAGTGTCTCAGTAGAAGTAATTAGAGATCATTTTAATTACTGTGATATGGTCATGTTTTGGTGTTGGTCATGAAAAATACAGAAAATCCTCCTTCAGTCTTTGACTATAAAGAAGAAGAAAGTCATTGAATAAAAAAAAAGATTTTATTTACTTAGGAATAACTTAAATAACCTGCATGCAAGAGCTCTAATAACAAACTTTAGTGACGAGTATATAAACTTCAAAATTTAACTCAGCCAGAGGGTACGGTGGTCTTTCAGCAACTGGGACACAGGTACTGTATCTTAGGAATGAAAATAGATTTATCATCATTACGACTCTCTAAAGCTGCTTGTTTTGACTTCTGTTAAACTTTCTGTTGAACTTCTTGTCATGATGGAACAACCTACAGCTTCCCGGATTTATTTAACAAAGGGCTGCTTTCAGTTAGGATCAAATCAGTTTCGACATGAAAAGGTGGGAGATGGATTTTTTTTGTAATAAAAGTAGAAAAAATAAATTGATGTTTGAAAACTTTTATTTTGAAATTTACAAAACGGATATGTTCTTCCTGATCTTCACCAGATGGACAACTCCAAAGCTTATGTTTGTGAGTCAGTGCTTTGTCTCCTCTTTTTCTCCACAATGAGCAAATGGCCGCTGATGTCTCACCTCTGCAGGACCCTCTCCCTCTCTTCGAAATAGCATCCTCCCCTTTATCTAATGGAGAGGGAGGAGGAAAAAAAAAACGGGAGAAAAATGTTTCAATGCCTCTGTCTGACGGACAAAATAAATTGCACTTACAAGACCCAAATTACATTGTTTAACCTCAAAATGATTGGCCTGGGCCTCTCTCCCAAGGCCTGATCAGTTAGGTGATGTATGACTTTAGTTTACTCCAGCTCTACAAAGCCAGCACTGCAAACAGAGCTCTGCAAGCCTCCGGGGCCGAGCTAGGAGGGGTGGGATGTGCTCGGTGCGATGCAGCCAGAGGACGTTTAATGTTTAATAAGCCCCCTTTTCTTGCACTTGACTTTAATTTGGAAATATGAAGCCACATGTGTTGAAAGAGGGGATTATTAGCTGGTGCTAATCTCTCTTTCTTTTTTCTGCCCTTGTTTACTGCAGCTCTCCTCCCCAACTCTCATCCTCAATCCCAAACACTGTGAAAGAAAATGACAGTGAGGGCGTAGAGCGAGAGAAAGAGAAAGAGAGAGAGAGAGAGAGAGAGAGAGAGAGAGAAAACTGAAATTGGTCTTCTTGTTTGTTGTGCCTTGTTGTGTTGTGAGTGTGTAATAAGGCTCAAAATGTCACTGGTCCAAACAGCCCCCCCCTCCCCTCAGGCAGTGTGAGATTGTGGGGATTTGTGTACCGTATGTGTACACATTGATTTGGGAGGATTTGAAAAAAGTCTAATCCTCACAGAGTTCATTAGATTGGTCTTGTCATGTTTTTATTGTTGAATATGAGATTAATATCACTCAAATAGCCATTAAATGAGGAATGTAGTCAAAGTTGAAGTAAGTGATCAGAAATGTGTTATGTGACGCCGCATGAGAGTGTTTGAAGGAACAGACGGCAACCAACAGAGGTCATTTTTAGTAAAAGGCAAAAAAGATGTTTATTTCATCTCTGTGTTTTTTCCTTCATTTTGTCCTTCCCTCCAATAAAACGCCCCTCTCTGTCTGCCGGCTCAGTGGTGGTATCTTTTCATATTGTAGGAGGCGCCATCTGGAAGAGAAAAATATTAATGACAAACCCCGATCCCAGCATGTCTTGCTGTTCTAATCAGCCAGCTTTGGGCTCCACACTGCTCTGTGTTTCTGGGGAGTGAGGAGCAGCATGGGTGGTGGGATGGAGCATGTCTGTCTACGTGGGTGTGTGTGTGCATGTGTGTGTGTGTACAGGAAAAGAAGACAGGGGTTGGTGGGCAGCCTGTGTGCTAAAGCACGATTGATGCTTTGTATAGCAACTGAATACAAATGAAGGATTTGTCAAACTGCAATATTTGGGTCCCAATAGATTACCACACACCACCGGGGTAATTATGCACACAGTTGATTGAACAGAGTCAAAACAGGGGGGAATGTGTAAACTGGTGGCTGCTGCTGCATTTGATTTCCATGGAAATGGAGCAGGTAGCACGTGCGGAGACACATGTTAAGAAAAACACATAAGCACATGTTTCAACAAATGCTTAAATACATTAAAAACACGGCTAAATATACAGGTAAGAGAGCAGAAAAGCAGGCAGAGACGAATTTCAGCTAAACTGCATAGTAAAAAATAATCCCAGTACACATAAAAATTTGGGAAATCTTAAAAACAAAACATTTAAAAGTTTTTTTGGAACAAAAAACAAAACCTGAGCAATCAGGATTTTCAGGGATAAAATACAAAAAATCAGCAGGGTATGAGAACAGTGAGCAGATTACTAAAATAAAAGGTCCATATCAAGATCACAACAGAACAAAAATCTGGACAGAAACTGATTGCTCTAGAGGTCACACTTTACTGTAGATAGGACAATGATTTATTCCACCGACCCCCGATTAGGGCTCAATTATTCCCTGTGGGAGAGCAATAGCCCATTTCGTCAAGCTCTTTATTGTGTTCACACACGTTCTGATTGTTTCCTTTTGTCATTATTCCTGCAGGATTAAACACAGCATGAAATAAATGCTACTGGCAATTGCGTTACATATTACGGTCACATTGCAACACACACTCGCTGCTACTGCAATCATCATAAAGGCTCGCGTTGCATTTTACTTCTTTCATTATGCTCATCCCTCCATGTGTCTTTTCTGCTGAGATTGAATTCATCAGCACTCGGCAACTTACAGTTTCATTTCAAATAAATTCCGAGCGCAGATGTTGTAGGAGAAAATGGCACCCCAAAAAAAATTGTTGAATTGATTTAGATTCATGTAAATTTCACTGACATTTATTCTTTTTCTGATGTTTGTTCTTCCGACAGCTTCAACCCCCCCATACGTCTTGGCCTTTTACAGGAATCCTTTCAGGCTTCAGCTGTGTGAAATATAAGAATTGAACCTTTGAAAGAACGTGTAGAAAGGTTCAGGTCATTTCACTTTTCCTTCCTTCAAACTGAGATTATTCAAAAATTGTACAATGCACTTAGTTCTTATTCAAAAGCCATATCAGAGGTGATATTTTCCTTCAGACTGGCATTCCTCTCTGACTGAATGCCATTATACACTTTTGGAAAACTCAGTTTTCAGGCATTCCACTTTGAAATGTACAAATACCCATTTAAGGGCACCAGTTAGAGCCCTACTTGCAATATTAATCCATCAATTTCTGAGGATTCTATTTACCGTTCACAAACATAGTTTGAAACAACAATAACATGTGGCAAAAATATAAACTCGGGGTTTTGATCAAAAGGCTCAGGTGCACTAAAAGGCTCCCCTGTTCACCTCGGCATCTGGAGAGGCTGTTGTTGTCAGACAGCGTCTCTGTCTCTCTGTGTCCTTGCTTTACAAAGGTTACCCTACAAAATCAGATAGGGAGGCTGAGGTAAAAGAATCACTTCTGTGGTCGCTGCATCACCAACAGACGCTCTGAACCACCTGTCCCCCATGGATAGTGTGTGTTTGTGTGTGCAGCACATGTGCCTGTGCTGGCTGGTGTGTAAATATGTCCGTGCACATAAACCCGTTTTTTGTTTACACTGATAAATACATGATGTGAGCAGGTGTGTGCACACAGGGAGCAGGTGGTTGGTCTTTGTATCAGAAATGTCTACACCAATCAGCAGACACCTCCTCAAAGTTGGGGTCTGGATTCCCATCCGAGCCTCGGTCACATCAGGACCAAAGCCAAAGTGACACACGGGCAGATTCTGTTAGCCAGCATGTTTTACTCCTGCACAAAGAAACACTTCACATTTTCTTTTTCAGGAAAAACAAAAATTAATCCTTTGAATTTCAAGTTATATCAAACATCGATTTAACTGATAAAACAAGATAACAGCAAGTGGGTTTAATTTCACTAATTGCATGAAGAGACTGTTTTAATTTCTTATCTCGAAAATACACCTTACTTATGAAACTACAAGATTTTAGTGTTGAAGCATCGCTGTGTCGAGATGCTGAAGACAAACCCTCATTTTGGTCCTTTTGCCTCAAAAACAAGGCGACCAACCTTTTTGTTGTGCTTTCCAGTTTTCAGTCTGATCTTATTTTGAAATTCATCCTCACAAATCTTTTTCAGCATCCAACAGTTTTTTGAGAGATGTTGAGATTGACCCCCCACTCTGAGAATTTGTTTTGTTTTATGACAGCAGAGTGAAATAATAAATAATACAGCTCATAAAAATCAAGGATGCTGTTTATCTGCTGTGAGAACAAGACCAGTGACTAAGAGAAGCAGTTAAATATTTTATAAAATGCTGTTTGATTTACAGCTCGGAGCCCCTTAGATCTAGTTTATCTTGAGCTTTTGGTTCAAGATTTTTGGTGGCTCAGATATTTTCCATTTGTCTAGTGTAGCTCTTACTCAGGGATCAATAACTTAACAACCATTTGCATCATTCAGGGATTTTTTTTTTCCTTTTATTTTAGTGTATTGCTATATAAAAAACTGGCCAACATCAATCTGATATAGTAATGTTTAAAATCAATAGTTTTCATTTTATAACAGGAAAATAATCATTTAAACTTAGTACAAGCCCAGCAAAATCTAAAAGAAGCAAGATTTATTAACAGAATATACTTTCATTTGGCTGGTCTCAGACTAAATGTTACAGAATTAGAAAACTATAAAGAAAAGAGAAAATTAACAATATAGATAAATAAACTGAAAGATTTTTTACTAAATAGTACCAATGACTCAGCAGTCTACATTAAATGTTAAACGCTAGCTTGCACACAATGATTACAATGTATTTTTTAACTTCACTACACAGAACGTTGGATGGTGCTTGATCTGGCTGCAGGTTCTGATCAATCTACCTGTTCTGGTCTGAAGATAAAACCTTAAATATTTAAAATCCAATCACTTGAGGAAATGCTTTCCATGCATATTTTAAAATTAAAATATACTTTTACATGAGATATGTGCGGTAGGATTGTTGTCTTACAGCAACAAGGTTGTGGGTTTGAAACCAACAAGCACCCTTGTTGCATGAAGTTTGCATGTTCTCCTCGTGCGTCTGTGGGTTTCTCAAAAGAACTCCAACTTCTTCCCACCGACTAAAATCATGCACGGCTCTAAATTAGCCTTGTGTGTGCGTGTGAGAGAGTGTGAGTGGATGTTCATCTGTATGTGGCCCTTTGATGGACTGGCGACCTGGCCCGGAGTGACCCCGTCTCTCACTCAGTAGCTACGTTTACATGGGCACATTTAATCGGAATAAACGCCCAATCGGATCAAAAAGACGTCATGTAAACATGTCAATCAGAATGTTTTGATCCGATGCAGTCTGATCCGAAAGAAATTTACTTCCGATCGAGAGGGGTGGTTTTGTCCGATCTTCATTCGGATAGACGTGCATGTATACACCCATTCGGAAAGAAAGGGTGAAAAAAGCCCACTGCGCATGCGTACAACTTCAGCGTGACGTCTTTCCGCTTTCGCAGACCCAAGTAGAAAACATAGCGGGAAGTAAACAGAAGTGGTCTGCTGGTGCAGTCATCCTGTCATCCTGCTCTCCTCTCCTGTGGCGGAGGAGCAGTAGCAATATGTATTCAGCCGCTAGCTTGGTTAATGCGACCAGTAAAAACCCAAACATAACGGTAATCACCCGCAGAGGGTCCATATTGGGGATAACGTGAGTCAGATCGAGCACACGGAGTTTGTTTCCTTTTTTTTCTTCCCCCGGAAAGACAACTCGCTGTGCGCATGCTCAACTCATTTAACCTGATCGAGTGCTTGGTGCATGTGTACTCATGGCATGATCAGATCATTTCAGTTAGTGTCCATGTAAACAGGGATTTGGGAATTCCGATCGACCAAGATTTTAATCAGATCGGGGAAATTTGGCGCATGTAAACGTAGCTAGTGACAGCTGGGGATAGGCATATGGGCTTTTCTTGGTACAGAAAATGACTGAATGCTTTTTATATGAAACAAGAAACACATGGCAGTATCAGCTTTAAAAGAAACTCATCTCCTAATTTACAAATACTTTAAATCATGTTGTTGCATATTTACATCATTTATTTCAGTCAATGCTTAAATGTACAATATGTAAGAATTAGATCTTGTCGTCAAATTCCGAGTCCCATAGTTCATGTGAAAAAAAAACATCCACTCTCAGCCACGCACCCCCTGCCCTCCCTGATTTTTTCTGCTGGGTTGCCAGTTCCAATGTCGTTCCTCATTTTATACTTCTCTTGTATTTGTTAACTTTTTGGGAATTTTTGAAGGTCTATTTGTTCAGCGTTGAGTTTTCTAATGTGCGCTTGAATGCCCCATCATGTGCAGCTTGGCTGCTCAGTTGGAAGGATGTGGTAGTTTATTACTTTTTGCTGCTGCTCGTTGTGGAATTACAGCTGCTTGTGTTGAAGACTTGGCAGCCTTGCAGACTCACATGTGATTCATTATGGAACCAGGAAGTCTGGACGTGTAAATAATGATTCCAGTCCAGACTAGCTTTTTTAAAATGACAGAATCTAGAGACCACCCAGCTGGCTGAGATCGAGATCTGTTACAATAGGACCTTATTTTCAGCATCGGTGAGACATTAGACTGTTGTGTGAGTATTTCACTGTAAAATTCTTACATATTGTACCTTTAAACTTGTTTAAAATTTTAATCTGATTCAATGTACAAATTTTAACTGTGGTCATCGAACAAATGCTTCTACAGGGAAGCATTTTAGTGTATAAAATAATTCTTCTCCTACACAGAGAATATTACCAGTTTGGTCTTCATCAACGAGACTGAGATATTAACCACTTGGGTTTTTTGTTGATTTACAGAAGCTCCATATTTTTTTTTTTTTTACTAACACTATAACAAGGGATAGGATTCCTCATGTCTGGTATTATCTCTAAATATGTTTATTCTTTTTGTTTAAAATTCCAATACAAAGTAATGTTCATGCTAACATCATATTTATTGACGTCACAACAAGAAAATAGCTGAAAAATAATTTATTTGAAAAAAAAACTCTTCTATTTTCTCAGTAATGCTTTTAGACTTCTTGATGTACAGAAATCATACAAAGATTTTTTTTTTCAAAGTTCAACTATTAAATTAGCCACATCAGATAAAAAAAAAAAACATGTAAATTTATCACCAAAGACCTGCAAAAAGACGTTGTGAGTATATGTGACCGTCACAGTTTTCCTGCTCTGGAGATTTTCTTTATTGCAGTACTTTACGAAATTAACAAATATGATCTGTCATGTATGTACTCTGCTGTAAAAAATGAGACATGAGGATTTACTGACAGATTTTTCCCTGCAGCTGCATGTTTTATTTTGATCTTTTAGGCCCTCTCTCGTTTGTGATGCTTGTCTGTTGCTTTCAAATGAACATCTGTCATCTCTGCTAAGTGTCTCGTCAAATCTCTCACAAAACAATCTGACAGAAAAAAAGAAACACACCTGAGCAATTCAGGGCTCCTTTCTGGTTCTCATCAAAAAGTTAATGAGTGAAAAGGGAAAAGGTGCAAAGAAAGAAGACGAAGAAGCCCTCTGTAAAAAATTTCAATTAGAATCGTTCTTTTTTTCTATTCACCTTTGTTTCTTTAATAGAGGTCCTTGATTAATTTCTGAAAGGGTTTCTCTCATTTCTCTTCCTACTTTCTCATTTTCATTAAACATCCCTGTTGGAGATCTTCTCACCCTCCATTGCAAACGACGGACAGCCTGCAGACCGCAGCCACATTTGGCCTGCGTTTTATTACTGTCCATGTATTTGAGATGCTATGTAAATCAGCAGGTCAGGGGGTTAGCAGAACATATTAATTCAACACTGTAGATGAAACTGTGGGTAAAGCTTCACCTCAAAGGCTTAGTATCTTCCACAAAACACACACACACACACACACACCAGTAAAATGTACCAATATCTAACATTGAACAAGGACCTTTTAAAAGAGCATGGGTGATATGAAATTAATCTCAGCAGCAAAATCTGATGTCAAATTGATCCAAATATTGAGCACAGACATCTATAGAAAACTGAAATGATAAAGACAGACACTTGTAATCAGAGTTATGTAAGGTCACCTTGAACATCACAGAATGGTGTTCAAGTGAAAAAGGTGGTGATGTCTCTGTGAAGTCAGGTTTCTAGATCTGTTTCTGTAAAGAAAGACAATGCTTGTTAAATAGATTTTGTTTAGCTTGGCCATAAGCAGACATTTACTTTGAGAGTGCTAATTTGACTTTTAATTGGCTACACAAATGCACATCAATGTTCTACAAAGTCAAATCCTGGTGCTCGTTTGTTTTCAGGGTCAATCAGATAACGAGGTTGATTTCAGCTCCTTTGTATCTTCACAAAATATTCTCAGACACTGAATTAAAGAACTTTATTTACAGTAACTTGTCTCTCCATGCATCATTACATGCAGGTGTGAGTAATATATGTACATGACATTAAAGATGGACAGACAATTAATCTCTCTTTTTTAGGGAATAGTTTTAAATGGAATTTGAATATTTTTAAATATTTACAGATTGTTCTGCTGATGATCATGGCTTGGATTTTAACCAGAAGAGACTCAATTGTTATGAGTTGTGTATTTACATGGAATTGGAGTGTGAACCCAAAGACAAAGAGTAGAATGCAAAAGGTTTAACCCTTTAAAGCCCTTTGTATCAAAACTCATGCATATACTGTAAATTGTAATGCCTCTACCTCTTTAACAGCTGTAGTACTTTCCTTAAAAACCTGTTGCAATGACTTCTATAAATATCTTCTGCCCTCTGGTGAAAGTTCTAAACACTATGGGCGGTAAGTACCAATTTTGTTGTTTTTTTTTTATTATGCAATCATGTGGTGAAACAATCTAAACAAAAATATTCATAGTGTTTTAAATATTATTTTTACGTAATAAACATTTTTTTAAAAATGACAAATTTCGGAGTAATATTTATGTTATCTAGTGATGTGCGGATTGATACTAAAAGATTGATACCTCCGATTCCAGGTTTTTATGTTTTGGAATCGATTATCTTATCACAATATCGATATTTTACTACTTTTAAGTCAATATTTAGTTTGTCATTAACTGGAAAGTTGTATAAATCATTCTTCTTCCGCCTAGCAAAGTGTGTGATGTTACAGTATAAAAGCAGAAGGACGCAGAGCGGCGCTCCTTTCCTGTTGCTGCAGTCCGCTTGCTGGCAGCTAGAATTAACATGACAGAACAAACACTATCATGTGTAGAGCAACTTTAGTGTCTCAACCAACATCAATGCAGTACGTAACATGTATGAAGACTGTTTGTTTTTCACAGGTAGCATGTTATGTGCTTTTACACCAGCAGGATCTGTGGAGGAAGTCTAGTGGGTGTACTATCAAAATAAAAGCACTAACTTCCAGTCAAGTGTTACAGATGGTGTGTGGAATATTAACTTTCCTTCTCCAAATGGATGCAGCAATTCAGTGTTCCTGCCATTAAAATGACTGAACCAACACGTGGAAACTCTAGAAACATCATGAAATATTTTAAAATAAATCATAAGACAGAATATGAAGATGTCATGATCAAAGGAGGAGAGAAGAGATAAGGTGCTGCAAGGCTGAAACAGACATCCCTCTTGAAATCCTTCAGGGATCCAGGTAGGTCAAAATGTGGAGTTGTTGAGACTTTTTGCATCATTTCTAAATTGGGGAAAGTGATTTAAATCATCTGGTATAAATGTATTTATTTGTGGTAGTCAAATGAAAACAGCCGCCTTATATACACTAATTTTAAAATGTAATTTTTCAAACAAAACATTTTTTAGCAAAGTATTGGTATCGGATCAGTATTGCCGATACTGGTCTGAAATTTACTTGGTATCGGATCGGAAAGAAAATTAGTGGTATCACACATCACTAATGTTATCAGCATAGAATAGAGAGAAAATTTAAAAAGTTAAAACTAAAAGAACTAACTATTTAAGATTAGGTTTCCCTTTATCTAAAAGAACCTATAAGAAGTTAAACAATGACAGACCAAGGAGGTTAAAAGGTTTGGTGGAAGAACAGAGGCCACAAACGTAGACGCTGGGATTAAAAGGGAGCAAACACAGATAACCTGACAAATGGTGAAGGGAGCACACAGACTGAATACATAAAACAAAACAGGGTAGGAAGACCTGGCAGGAAAAGGTTCTGATCCCCCCTCGGACAAAAGACTGAAAAAAAACCATGAAGCAAAAAGTCAAATAAAACAGAAAACAAGGGGAGAACTTTTATATATGTACAACAGTTTTTCCTTCGAGTTTACAGTCAAAAAGACGATTGGGGTTGCTGTTCTTTTGTTTCCTACACTGTATACTAAAGACATTCCAGAATATTTGCCATATTATTTAAAATGTTCTTTTATTTTGCTTTAGTGTGTTCATACAACACTATTCCAGAAATGCTTTTGCTTTTGTGCATGTTTGAAAAATGTCTCATCTTTTTTTGCCTTTAAGGACCTCTGTGACCCAAATATATAGTGGAGGATGTTGTGCACAAAGCAGGAGCTTGGTGGAGCAGTCTTCAGCTTCGAATGCCAGAGGTAACTCCAGTTTTCCCACAACAGCAATAAAGATGGCAAATAAACATAATCCTTCAATTATTAAATAATATAGATTATCCAATGAGTGCATTTCCTCTTTTAAATTGTAACACATACAGTATGTTATATATATATATAAACACGATCACTGGGTCAAACCTAAAATGTCTTAACCCATTACATTAAAGTGAGCTGAACATTTACAGGTCTTGGTGACAAATAATTAAAATGAACAAGTTCAGTAACGTCTCTGAACGGCCATCTTTTTTTTTTCTTTCACCAATACAGGGAGGAAGCAAACCTGATAAAAAGATGGATGTGGTGCTTTCAGGATAAAAAGAATCTCACTGTCTGCCTTTCTTTGCAAAAGCACCGAATAAATTTGAACGGAGAAACAGTTTGTTGGAATTCTTCATTCAAATGCACAATGAGAAACAAATAGTAGAAAAAGAAAGCAATTAAAAGATGTGTGCACTCAAGGGTATGTATACACAAAGCTTGTGGCGCTGGTTGCTGCATGTGGGAGGGTGTTTAAAAGTGTGTGTGCGTGCACACAGTGTGGATAGGTGTGCTGGTGATGCAGCCTAATCACCTACTGCTACAGTGAGTCCAGAAGCCTCTCAGCAGACGCCCCTTTTGGGCCGCCTCCACCGGCGCCAAGCTTTCCTCTCAGAGAACTCTTTAATTAATAATCAAGCTAATTGGATCGAGGTCCCCCACTGTGCAAGACGTGTGTGAGTTTGTGTGTGTGTGAACACAGTATGTATAACATGAGCATGTTTGGCTGCAACAGTTTAAGTGTCTGAGAAGTAGAAGCAGCCGCCTTTTATGTTTCCTTGTAAGAGCTAAAGATGATTGTAAAACCTCATAGTGCTCATGAGGCAGCTCCCTTTTTACACAAATGTCTTCCTTATAGGTTGTAAAACAAGCTCCTTCCTCTACCCTCCACACTCCAAAGGTACAATAAAATGACAAAGTGGCACATTTATAGCATAAACGCCTCAGAATACAGAAAGTTTATTTGATTTTAAATGTTCATATTATTCCTCTTGACATTGTTGATGAATGCATAAAAAACGTCTTAGAGTTTCAGTTCAGAAACACATTTTTCACCAACGGTAAGAGTCAAAATTTAAGCTATTTTTTTTCTCTTTTGTTTGTTTTTTTCATTCTTCTTGTCAACAATGTGCCGTGAGTGACAAAGGCGAAGATGGATCAAAGCCCCCACTGGGAGATTCTTCTACTTACTGTTTGTGTGTTTAGTTACTTTGTCAAAGAGAACTATAGAATATTTAAACTTGTTCTGTTTGTCTTGTTTTACTTCTTGACTCTCCACACAACTCCAAACACACAGATACTTGTTTTCTTTTTTTTGTTTTGCAGACGTGTGGGAGCCATGTTTGGAACATCTACCTAACATTCAGGGGTGTGTCCAGAGGGGTGGCTACCAGGTGCCCCCCCCCCCCCAAGCTGTGACAAACTAATTTAATCAATAATTTTTACATTATTCAAAGAAAATGATTAATGATATTGAACAATTGACATTATGCTTTGAATGATTGTTATTTCATTTTGTTAGCCCCTTAAATTATGATAAACAGTCTACTGTATAATTCTGTGAAAATGTGATTTTTTTTAAGATTATGGGCCCATTTATATGTGCCAACCTTTTGGAAATCTGTCTCCTACTTGACCCCCCCCCCCCCCCCCCCCCCC
>SSNP01000003.1:2333793-2403047 GCA_006937955.1 Pachypanchax playfairii
CCCCCCCCCCCCCCCACACACACACACACACACACACACAAAGATTTTGTTGACACAACCCTGTTAACATTCCCTCAACCATAAACATGCTCCTAATTTTGAACTTCCTCACAACAATTCAGCTTGTATGGTCTGGGTTTTCAGTCCCAATAAATCTCCCAATGCAGGGCTCCAAGATTTTGTGTTTCAAAAATATAGAAAAATGTAAACACACACACTCACTTCATGTTGCTTCTCCTCTCCCCCCGTTTGGAAGGAGCATGGTGGTGGGAGCTGTAGGCCAGTTCTCTATATTAGATGTCAGACCTCAGATAGAGACTCAGGCCTGTGGGTAAACACTTTGACAGCTTCTACAGAGGATATTTTGTCTGTGAAATGGAGTCTGCATTACTCCAGGTGAAGAAAAATAGGGAAAGAGACAGAAAAGTGAAGGGGCACTGTTTTTACAAAAAGCTCAGCTCCTTTAAAGTAAGTGACGGCATTTAATCATATTTAGAGGAGATACAAATACATCCACAAGCTAATTATTTCTTTGGGCTTGATTTTTAGTTCATAACTGGTTAAGAGAGCATTAGTACAAAACCTCAATTTCAAAAACATTGGGATACTGTGTGAAATGTAAATAAAACAATGCAATGATTTGCAAATCTCATAAAGCCATGCTTTATTTCCAGTTGAATGGAAAGAACATGCCAGATGTTAAAACTGGGTGATGTCTAGCATTGTTTAGCATCTCCTCTTCTTTTAGCATCTAGGTGGTAAACATTTGGGAAGTGAAGAGACCAGCTGCTGGAGTTTTAGGAGATGAACGTTGTCTCATTCTTTTCTGGTAAGTTTCTAGCTGCTCAACAGTCCTGGACCTTTGTGGGGTTTTTAGTTTCATTATGCACCAAATGTCTTCTATTGGAGACAGATGTGGACTGCAGGCAGTCTGCGATGTCATGTACTGTAGATGTCCAGGTATACTTAATTTTAGGTTTAGGGACATTTTTCTCCAATTCTTCTACAATTCCACAAACATAGCTGTTGTCCATTTATCTACTGTAATTAATTGTATCTCCACTCTTTGAGTGCTTTTCTAGTTTCTGAATGCGCCAGTAACTTCTTGTGCAATTTGCTCCTTCTGTCCCAACTTTTTGGAGATGTTTTGCTGCCATCAAATTCAAAATGAGCTAATATTTTCTATGAAATGACAAAATATCTCAGTTTAAGCATCTGATATTGTCTTTGGGATTTGCACATTGCATTAATTTGTTATGTTTTACACATCATACCACCTTTTTTAGATTCTACTTTGTTTAGATGTTGAGCTCCTCTTTTGGACTGACAGTCTTTATAATCTCCTTAAACATTTAGCTAACATGCAACTAAATTCAAAAAGACTGGTCAGCTTCAGCTGCTTTAGATACCTGTGTTTACACATTAGCATAAATTACCTGCAAGTAATATCCTAACAACACGTAATTATGAAACTGATATAGATGAACTTTATGTATCATCATCTCTTTCTGATGGTATTAAAAAACATGAGCGTTTGCATGTACTGTATGTGTGTGTGCATATGTGTGACACAAGGGGGAGGGCATATAGGAACATTTCTTGGATGCATGAGCTTCAGTGTGGCAAATTAAATTTGAATGCAAATGCAGCTGCATTTCTTGACAGTCGGTGATAAAAACCCTATTATGTTTAATGATATGCTTTGTGAATGTGCATGAGTGGAGAGTGGCCTGCAACTCAGGGGGCCATCTTCAAACGTATGCCGACCCTCTTCACTGTGGCTTTGATCAGCAGCACAAACACAGGTACACACTTATATATGTGCATCTTATCATGTTGATGAAGTTTGCAGACACACAACTCTTCACGATTCAGCTTCATCTGAAAGCTGTCAATTTATTTCAGAAATTGTTCCGTTTGCCTAAACCAATTCGAAACTCTGAAGAATTATATTAAAGTGCTGAAGAGCAATAAGTTTTAATCTTGTGTAGTTTCCAGCATGTTTTGTTGTTTTTCACATTCTTGTGGGGAATTTTTTTACATTTATAAATCTGTTCCAAGTTATTTTGAGACATTTTATAAACTATGTTTGAGAATATAATTCATCAATTATTGAAGCGCATGACTCACCATGAGTTAGTAACCATGCTGATTTTAGTTGATACAATGACTGTTAGATTTTGTATGTTAACACTATTTATTTCACAATTTAGTCTGTTTTAATACTATTGTTTGTTTAAGTCCTTACTATATATTATATTATACTGTATACTTATATTTTGAAATAGGGATGCAATGATACCACTTTTTTCAAACTGATAAAATACCGATACTTGAATCTGAGTACTTGCTGATACCGAGTACCAATGCCGATACTTCTACCACACACAAAAATGCAATGAATTGGAAGACAGGTTTTATTTTCTTCTCTGCTTGTTACAACAAATGATGCTGAACTCTATAAAAAAATGAAATATTAATAAAAACACCACTGTCATCTTAGTTTTTTCTGATTAAGAGTGAGTTTTGTAAAATCACTTGGAAGGCTGATAAAAAGCTTGTAGCTTTTTCAAAACCAATAAAATGGCAATTGTTGATTATCTGGGATGCCCTTAAGCAAGGTACTGGATTGCCAAATTGTTTCCTAGGTGCTGCAACTGCTCTGGGTGTGGTAACTTTCACTCATGTGGGCTTCATTGCTCAGTGTTTGTATCTCACTGATGGCAATTAGTAGGAGACACAAATTTCTTTATTTCTTTCTTTTTTTTTTCAAAATATTCAGTTGAAATCCCACCGAACTGGTATTTTTGACACTTTTATGACAAGTTTTATTTACTGCCAAGTTGAATGGAGCAAGTGATGTAATTGTGACAAACAAATTGTGACAGTCGTGTTGATTTTCTTCTCACAGTTTTGTCACAAAGTGTCTGAATTTGTTCACAAATTACCCTCATTCTGTTCCCAATTGGGATGCCAACCCTCCTAAAGCTGTCTCACGTTCCTTTAACCATGTGACTCAAAGAAACTAAACCAAGACGTTTTCCAGATGAACACGATGGCTCTGCGACTATTCTGAGAACATTTTTTTTTTTAACATGTCCAAAATTCAAGTGACGAGGCTCCTGCAACTCACGCGAGGAGACAGAAAACCCCTCCACGAACATTTCAAGACAATTTGGAAACTTTCAAATGGCGTCCACAATTTGTCATGAGCAAATGCAGCCCAGTGAGATAGATGACTATGTTAGTAATAATGTTAATTAAATTGTTTGCATATGAATTTAAAAATATGTTAAAATTAGTAAAATACCAACATTACAGTACATATTGTTTGCATGTGAGATAAGCTTGGATAGAATGATGACATACCTTAGAGGGCTTTTAAAGTTGTAGTTTTCTGCTTGCATAGCACCAGCTCTGTACTGTGGTGACACCCGGGGGTTGGCTCCAGCCAGGTGGAATGAGAACAAACAAGCTGTCTGAAGTAATCACATCTCCCACAATCTGGACATGTGAATGCACCGGCGTATCTTCCCATCAGTACCCAGAGCCAGTGGTCACTGTCTGCCCCTTGCACCTCCCACCCCTCTCCAGGGCAGTGTCAAACTGACAGAAAGGTTGGCACCGATACCGGCTGCTGTCTTTATATTCCACACAAAGAAGAAAATCATTTTTAAAACCAATTTATCTTGCCTGAATTTACTCACAGGACTGTGTTTTCAGGAAAGTGCTATAATAAAACTGGGAATTTTCAAGTGAAATAAATGTTTTTCTTCTCAAACCCAAAGGGAAAGTCCTTCATTCAACACCTGTTTACCGGCAAGAGAAAAACATGCACTACTCCCAGGTTTAATCCTCTCCTTTTGAATGACAGGATTATTTTTTGTGGCAAAAACATTTGAGATAAGTAGTACTATCTTTTCCTCCATCTCTCCATCTGCAGGTTATTGAATATCCCAGTGGAGGGGGGAAAACTAATTACGAAACGTGTCTGGCTAAGAGAGTTATCTACAAGATAGCCCACAGTACAGCCATGTTTTAGCCCTTTTGTTTTTTTGTTGTGCAAACTAATTAGTTTCTTCTTCTCCTCTTTTTTTTTCTTTTTGATGGAGGAAAACCTCAGCTGCTCCCCAAACTAGTAATGACCTTCTATTGGAATTATGACACCAGCAGATGTAAAGCTTTTGATTAAGCCTATTTACACAGAGTCTGCACTAGTTGAGACGTTCAGCTCTGTTGCTCTAAATTATAAATCCTGTTCTCTTTTGCCGTAGGTGGACTACTTTTCTAAATTACTTGCATTATGAATGAAAACTTTTTCCCTAAACTTTGATGAAACCTTGAGATGATAGATACTCTTCAGGTTACATTTTAAAGTATTTTCTTATAAAACTTTTCGAGAAAGCTCTTCGTGGCACTTGTATAAGTTTGTTGTTACAATTATCAGTGTATTATCCAACATAAGCTCTTTATTAACAAAAATGTGAAAAGGATTTGGTTTAAGTAATGTGGATGTATTAATTTTGTATTTTAGTTGTTAAGGTAGGGATAAAACAGTACAATTAGCCGCCGTAGCGGGTGACCGCCCAAATCCGGGAATTGTGTTGGGGTATTAGACTTTCTATTATTGCACAAAGAAAAGTCATGTTGACCAATTTAACATTGACAGATTACCCACTACATGTGCATGATGCTTGTAAATATGTCCACAACACATGAGTAAAAGAAGTTGAGCAAAAATAAGTAAAGGAAATGTGGGTACAAAGACCAATGACCAAATCTAAATGAACAAGTTCAGTAAGACAATCATTTATTCACTAAAGAAAGATTGTAAAAAATATATGTTAACAATTTTAATATATTTAAATTATTTATTTCTTTGTAAAGATGAATGATTTATTGACTGAGATCTAAAAACAGAGGCCCAGATTTGCTAAGAATGCGCAGCCCCCACTTTTTTGCTAAATTTTTGTGAGTTATTTGTATTTTCTCCTTTTCAGCATCAGATTCACAAAGCAAATAGCTCTAATTATATGAGCTACCATGCTTATAAATTTCATCAGAAGTGAATAATATGCACTCATTTTGTATCAGGGAGAGACGTAAAGAGAGTCAGAACCTCCTCACCCTCATCACGGCTGAAGACCAGGGAGAGTAGTAATAATCACCCCACAAGATAATTACTTTGGGTTGTTTGTTGACCTTTGGATGTGAAGCTCTATCTGCTGAAATGTTCTATAATCACAGGGTTTCATAGTCTTAATGTAAAACAGTAACAAAATGATTTTACCATATGTCTGACATTTTTTTGTAGATGCAGTAATGAGATGATACATTTTCCTGACATGCATATGTCATGGCTTCATTATTATTATGTCTCCTGTCTGTGGTTGCAGAAGGTTGACTTGATCTGGAGTTTGAATGCAAGGTCTTCAACACCAAAGGCAGATGAAAATATCAATGTACCAACTGCAGTCAAGATGGAAGACTCTACCAGGAGTGGGGGTTAAAATACTGTGGGACTTCTAAATCCAGACAAGCAAACAGTTAATGGCAAACCAACTGGACATTGTGGTGGTTGGTAGTGAAACATGCAATGAGATATATCCTGGAATCCTTTGAAGACCCAATCATCTTTTGAGCTAATTTAAAACAGTATCAGTGGTCGTTAAATGATGATTATGGCATTTTTACCCATATTCACAAAACCTGTGCCATTTTCTAGGAAGTATTTTCCACATAGTGGCAGTAACTCATTCGAATTTTGCCTCTGTGCTGTGGGCAGAACTGTTGGTGTGAAGGATTCCCCCACCCTTCCCCATTGCTAAGAGCTCTCTGCTAGCTCAGAGCAGGAGGTTGTGGCCCACCCAGTGGAGTTTCTATGTCACAAATCTAGGGTGTTTTAGATGCATGTTAGCATCTGCTACTGATTCACAGCAATTTGAATGCAGAAATACTCAAAAGTGCAATTTTGAGCTTAATTTCCTTAAGCTGTTTCCTCTAGCTTCAGAAAAATGCCACAAGAACATGTTAACACAAAAAACATGATTTTCATCAGGGTGGGTCTTTAAACAACCTCAGAGGTTTGGGTCCAGAAAAGTGCAGTTCTCGAAAAAAAACTAAGATACTGCTTAGAACCCTCAAACTCCCAGGCCACTAGTTGAGGGCCCAAGCTTGAGAGTGGAAGTATAACCACTCTTGTGAAAGAAATGCAAGCCCTGAGTTTTACACATGTATATTTTTCTTATGGGTTTTAGGGATTTTGTCCCAAATTTGTCATTTACTGACATTAAAAATATTGTAATTTCTTTTATTAGACCAGAGATATGGAGTCAGGAGAGGCAGATCCTAACAGAGGAGTCAGTGCCTCATCAACCATGAACCTCACTACATGTTACTGAATTAGACCGCAAATGTACTGGATTATAATGATCTTGCATTTTGTAGCAAGTCAGACCTCCAACTCATGGCTGCATTCAGAACAGAAAGAAAGGCTCAGCTTATCTTTATAGGACAGAAACTAAAGAAATAACTGCCCTGCTTTCAGCTTTTTACTGGCTCCCAGTGTAGCTTAGATTTGGTTTTAAGTTTTTATCATTGTCCTATAAGGCACATAATGGACTTGCCCCTATGTATCTTCCTGACCTCTGACACCCTTGCATGTCTTTCAGGTCAGGTCAAATCTAATGATAGTTTTCCTTTGGTTGTCTCGAGGTCAGGACTATGTACAGAAGAAACGAGGCCTTTGCATCCACAGGCCTTAAACTTTAGTACCAAATAGCAGCCCTAACACTGCATATTAGGCAGTATAAAAATGTTCTTTTACTTGGTTGTAGTCAAATATATATGAGTAAACTTGTTTTATGTTATTTGTTCTGGGACGGAGACACGAAGGTGAAAGTACCTGCTGGAATCATTGTGCAGAAAGGAAGACATGACCTCTTTACTCCAAACGTTAATTTGAGCAATTTAAACTGGTTAAAATCCTGAACCTCTCTATAAAAGTAAAAGTGAGGAAATGCAGAAGGACAGGTTTTTTGGGAAAAAAAATCACACCACATACACATTGATGATACATGTAAGCTGTATTTTGTATGGTCCTCTTATCTTCAAACTCTGCTTTACACTTCAGAGGAGTTCGGTCCTTTTGTACTTCAGGATGAGGCTTGTCAGTTGCTATCACATTTGGCTTAAGAGGGACTGCTTTAGTTCCACGTTTTCATCAGGGTCAGTGCCTTTACAACAGTTTCCGTGCTTACAAAGAATGCAGGGTTTGTATGGTAGGTTGTGTGAGTATGGGGTCTGGATCCCATCAAAGGTCTGTTACAATATGTCATTTATCACATAAATATAACAATTCTGCATATCCAGTGAAAAGCAGTTCTATTTAGTCTGACCCTCAGAATATCTTACACCACACCCCTTTTTCACTTATATTTTGCAGTTCTATTATATTTCTAATTTTGCATCAAAAACACACCTGTGAAACCCATCAGAACAATGTTGAGTTTAGGGACTCTTTGTCATATACGTATTTTGAGGTTGCCAGAGATCTAACTACAAACCCTTTGACTTGTGGTTCACCACACTCTTTCCAAGGCCACAAAAATCACAGTTCAACTGAAAATTTCTATTCAGCCATGAATGCTCAATACAAGGCTCCCAAATAGGCAGAAATATTAAGAAGAAATGAGGAAGTAGATCAATTGTATAAAGCATATGAATCAGCAAAAGGCCCATTTTTTCTTTTTGGTTAAAGTTACACTTTATTTGTATTTTTATTGACTCGTGTGTGCATAGTACACACACAACTAAAACTACAAATCCCAGAATGGACTGGAAAATCCATGTTATTTAAGCCTTGCAGGTCCAGTCACTCTTACTCAACATTCCATCGTTATACTCTTCAACATCCTCTAGCTTGAGTTTGGAGTAAGATTTTAATGACATACTGAAACAGATAAACTAAAGGTGAACCACCGCAGAATTGTATATCACAACTGATGTAGTGTATCGAGGTCCTGGGTGGTTCATGGTGGAATCTGGAGCAGCAATTCACAGAGTGGGAACTACAATGACTGGCATGGCTTAGTTGTTGAGAGTCTGAAGCAGGACTTGCCCCCATGGCCTCATTCCTATGCTACAAACCCTTCATCTAGTCCTGTGCTAACATTGTGTGTTCTTCTAGAGCATAGCTGTGTTGTGACACTGTCGGAGAGAGTCACACCAGTGTGGGACACCAGGATGTGGTGTGATTGTAGGAGTGTTTTCATGGTAACTGATTGCTGATGTCTAACATGTGGTGAGGCCACAGGAGAGCATCTGCAGGGACATTAAAAACAGCAAGAAAAAAAAACTCTCTGGCAAGTACTTGGAGTATAACAGATTGCTTTCACCCCGATGGAGGTTTTCCAAATTATTTTGCAATTCAACCACATTCTTACAGGTTGTGTAGGTTACGGAGTGCATAGCGAAGTTGTCCCACTCTTTGCAGGGTCCTGAGGTAACTGTAGATAACAAATTCATAAAACCTTACTTTGAGAATTTCCAGACTATCTTTTTAACAACAACACCTAAAGTATCTTAATGAGCCGTCCAGTCTACAAACTTTAAAGAAGATCATATTTTTGGATCACATTGTGTTTGTGTGAATGAAGCTCAGTCCTCAGATAATCCACTTCACCTACCCTGCAACCCTCAGAGCCCAAAGTTTCTTTTGCTAATCTCTTGGCACCAGCCATACCAAGAAACCACAGATGTTTTTTTGTTTTTTTTGTTTACACACTGACTGGAAGGATAGAATATTTTTTAAAACATCCATGTTTTGGCTGGAATTTGATGAGTTTCAGCAGTGCAACTTCCAGAGAGATAAGGCTGAAATTATCAAACAAGACATTCCATGAATTTGTAGTGCACCTTAGTTCACTTATTTCCAATGCAAACTGAGAAAAAAGAAGTAAATTGATACTGACAACATAACAATAATAGAAGAAGGGAAACTGACACAACCTAATGTTGGCAGAAATTTTTTTTTTTTTTTCCATGCCTGGTAGAATGAATACATGTTCTAGGGTCTAATCTTCACTGAATGAAAGAGGAGCCTCGTTTGCAAAGCAAATGGATATATGAGACAAACCCACCCACAGGTAAGGTTACTCTTTAGGCATGCAAAATAATGAGAAGTTAACAATTGCTAATAAAGTATATTTTTGCATTCCACTAAAGATATTAAATTTAGATGAAAGCAAGATGTAAAGAATCCACTTTGAAGAAATTGTTTGATTCTGACCGAATTGACAAGCTAAATGCTAACAGCTAACACACAGGGAAAGTCTGCCATTTAAAAATGAACTCTAATCTAAAAATTATTATGGCAGTTCATGCAAATGTTGTTTTTAAAACATTTACATATCCATTTATTTCACATGACATGGTTAATCAGGCAACTTTATTATGATAATCTTGCTGAAATGCTTTTGTAGCCTAAGTTCGCTTGAAGTTCTGTTTTTTTATTTTTTCAGCAATTTGAGAATTTTTACCTCATGGACCATCTAAGTATTGTCATTTTTCAACTAGAGATGTTCGAAAATGGTCAAGATTCTAAAACTTTAACCAATTTTAGCCCAATCCTGAAACAGAAATAGGAAGCTTACTTCAGGGTTTTCTGCTGCAGCCCATACTATTTGTGCTTGAAATCAACTTCAGAGTGCAACATTCAAATTGTTTAAATAGGCCATTTTATACAGTTTTCAGGACATTGTGGTTATTTCTTAAGTATTAACTTGATCGTTATTATTATATTATTGTCTTCATTATTGTTTTTTTTTATTGTTGGACAAAAAAAAACTACTACAACGTTGAATTTCCCTTCTGGGATAAATAAAGTATTTTCATTTCATTTCATTTCATTTCATTAACCTGTAATATGAAACATTTTATGTCTAAAAAACATCAGAAAACACTGATTAACAGACCTTTCAATCTGTCTGCGTTAAAATTCAGGTGGTTCCAGCTCCTTCCGTCAGGCCTCGAGCAGCAGCTCATTCATATTCATTATTCGAATTTGCTGGACTCTGACTGGCAAACAAATTAGCCTATGAGTGCAAGGTATACTGTTTCCTGCCCCGCTGCGCAAGGCAACATCAGATGTTCTGTCTTCCTGTTTGCTACGTCTTGTGCTAACAGCTTTTTAGTGAGCAGCATGCTAGGCTGCTGAATACTAACTGCCCAATACTAACAAACAAAAGAGTTGTGACTAAACATGTATTGGCCATTAGAAAACTCGGGAGAACTCGGGTGTTATCGCCACCTGCGTAATTTGAGAGATAAAAACTGAAAGTGAAGTTGTTGACCTGTTTTCACACCCACTATGAAGGTATGAACACATGTGGAGCTAAAATATTCAACAGAAACCTCAGAAAAACAGTTTTTAATGGAAGGGCCTCTTTAATGTGAAACTGGTGGCAATGTAAAAGAAGTTAAAACTGGTCTTGCATTATAAACCACTGTGAAAAATTTGCAATAGTAGTTTAGATGAGACTCAAAGTTGAGCTGCTATCAGTTACTTAGCATTTATTCCTCCCACCCCTTCTGTGTTTTGGGTTTCTGTGAAAAGGTCTATATTAGGTTTGCTATGATATTCAGAGGTGTCAAAAGTAGGAGTCGAAAGTAAAAATCCTGCCATGTTTTTGGATTTGCCTGTATATCCAGAACAGGTGTTTTCACCAACTAGCTCATCTACCTGGTAAAGAAGCTGTGCTAATTGAATTCAGCTGGTTTAGTGATGGGTGGAACAGCTGCTCGACTGGATTTTTACTTTCGACTCCTACTTTTGACACATCTGATGATATTATGGTTACTTCCACTTACTACTCACCACCTTTAGTGCTGGTTTTGCCTACCTGCAGAGTTTCTTGACAGGTTTGCATGTTATTATGCTGTTTTTACAGATTTCAGTTTTCCTGGATCGAGGTTGATGCATTCTTTGTATGTATGTAGTAGCACTGAGTGGTTTGTAAATCATCCTGTGTGTAAACAGAAAACCATCCATGTCATCAATGAAATCCGTGGAACAGAAAGGCAACAAAGAAAGAGATTCTGTCACGTATCTTATGGTCTCCTGACACCTGCCATCATTCACTTTGGTGCAAGAGAAGAGCAACATCATTCTGTTGAGCCACAAAGAAAATAGTATTGAATAACCCCATGGTCAAATAATTTTTGAGCAACTTCGGGCAGTGTGATAAAATACGTGGCCATGTGGATCAATATTACCTTTATTTTTCAAAGCTCTTCATATTATTTGTCAAATTTGGGGCTTAAGATAGGTTCATCATACTGACAGGATGTAATTTTTACACCTAACAGTGTTGTACAGGAGTCCATGTTGAATCTTTACTAAAATACAAATGCTTTGTAAAATAATCCAACTGTTTATATTTAATAAGTTTCATTCTGGCAGGATTTTTATTGGTTTATTGATAACCAGTGCTGTATTTTTAAGGGTTGGTGTAACACTGTCAGCATAGTAAGTATCAATAACTAAACCTGGTGACCAATGTGTCTGTGTATCAAAAACATTGCTATAAAAATAAGTAATTTGTTTTTCAGTAAAAAAATGCAATCAATCAGTGGTTCTCCTTGCTGAGAATTACATCATATTATATCACTGTTGCAGTCTGCTAAATTGTTCTAGTCAGTCGGCATTTGATTGCAAAACTATTAAAAGTTTGTTGCTCTGCTGCAACTTCTTTGTCTCGCACCAATCACAGCAATAATTTCTAAGTGGGGGATGAAAAATTAATCAAACAAATGTTTATACAGCGCAGTTGATTTGCCTAAAACAAAAGTGTTTCCTTTGCACAATCATGTACCATAGACACAACAACAAACCAGACAGTGTATGTAGGAGAGAAAAATGTATAATGTTTCAACCTTCTGCATCAGTCTGTGGAGAAAGATGTGTTGTAGTCATGTAACCTTGCAAACTCTTCAGTTCTCTGTCTCCATTATGTTGCCCTGTAGAATCTTATGTTACACATACAGTCTCAAGAAAGTATGACATGCTGTCATTTGCTTTTACATAGGCTCCACTCGAGCAGTTCAACTTCTGGCATGCTAATGGTTGGGAGTCTTAATTAAAATGTCAAGGTGGCGTGATGTCCCATTAAGGCTCCCCTCCCCTCCCCATCCCTCTCCTGCTTTTGATCCTCCCCAGGGACCTATTAAGCCCAGGCCAAAATGATTGAAGTTCAAAGAGGTGAGCCCGAAGGTTGGACTCTCATCGCCTCACGCTTCATCGTCGTCCCAGCATCCTCCTACCCTGACCTTTAGCAAGACAGCCATCCCCGCTAATGTGCTCGCATATCTAATGAGAGAGGGCTCCAGACTCAGCCCTCCCTGTCAGCAATCTAGGCGATAATGCCACCAACTGTTACCATAACCGGTCTCTCTCTAGTTCCCTGGCTGTCTCTCTTTTCTTTACCTGTTTTGTTTCTCCCTGTCGTCTTTGCATTGAGGAAAGGTTATTGAAAAGGACAGGCCACTACCTGCTTTTCATAACAGGCGGTGTGGCTGTCACTGCAGTGGCAGTGCCATTCTAATAAGCCTCTCTCAAATTAGGACGTAACGCTGATCTATGCACATAAATCATATTACAAGACAGTGCCAATAATATTTATGTTATTCAAATTATCAAACTAAGAATGCACATCAATAGAAAACTCTGTCAGTAATGTGAAGGATTGCAGAGGTGGTGAATTCTGGCAGGAGTCCAAACAGCCTGAAAACACAGTCAAATGTGCGTGAAATTGATCTTTGACCACAAACTATTTTTTGTTTTTTCTCATAAACTCTACCAACCTGCTCCCTGTGGGTTCAAGGAAGGATTGAGAAGTATCCAGTGATGTCAAACTGTGGTAAAAACAGACAAGATTGGGTGTGTAAATAATGTTGGGGTGTGTGAGATTAAACACACACTTAATTTATGTGTTGATTTTATCTTACTTGTACCTCAAACAAATCTCCTACACAATACCTCTTCCTCAACCTTGCATCTTGACCTCCCTGGAGACATTATGCCTTTCCAACAGCCCCACGCACCCACCAACTTCCTAATGGATGTGGGTAGGATGGGTTCAAGGTAATCACTGGTCCATGCATATTTGTACCCACTCACTTCATCAGTTCGAAATTACCAACAGGGAAATCAATGAGCAGTGCCCTAATGAAGGATCTGCACTTATGCCCAATGGACCTGTTAGTTTTTATCTTTTCTCCTAACATGGCATCAATGAGGTTCCCAGATACTGTGGCTCATGTATCATGGAGTTTACTGGTATTTGAGATCATATAGTCATGCGGTGATGGAAGCGCTTGTGAAATCCTCTAACTGTGCAGGATATGGCTTAACTTTTAGCAAATCTGAGGTGGGTTTTTTTTCCATCACACAGGGCAACTTTCATTAGCAATCAAGCTGAACAAGCTTCTACAACCTACATTTATGTCATAAAATTACTATGAGCTCTGTTAATAACAAATATTCAAGACTGATACTGTTGAACCCTGCAGGTAATTTAGAGCAATAAGTGTTACTTGTAAAATAATTTCAAAAACGATGTTGAACAATTTTAAAAAATAAGTTAGAATAATATCTTTCAAACAAAAATATATAAATATTTAGGAATCCATTTGGATTCTCCCTTCTCAGTAGATAATAGATTTAGTCCTATCAGTGTCCTTTCCCTCAAACTGATGGCTGCCCCACAACCTACAGTATGTATAACATGCACAACTGCACTGAAGTGCAAAGGTGCAAAATACATGCACTTTTCTGACAGAAACACACATTACTGAATGTCCCTTCTCTATTGCACAAGCACACACACTCACACACACTAAGATACCTCTGCAAATGCAGAACTGTCTGCTGCGCTCCAGCAACCCTATCTTATTAAAGCCTGTCAGCATAGCTTGCACTATCATAAGCTTTTTATTATTGACTCGGAAAATATGATAATTTGGAAATCAGACGCCGCCTCCTAAAGACTCCATCGTCACTTTCAATTTTAGCTGCTCTCCCACTTTTAATGGGAATGATGAGATAGCAGGAACTTTGTGGGCTTTGTTAGTTGCACATTTTCTTCATTCTCTTCTTAGTATGATCAATTATTTATTTATTATTTATGTTTTCGTTTAATTAGTACATTATAATTGAGGTCTGTTACCTACTGCATCTTCAAAGAAGGCTGCAATAAATTTAATTAAAAGTGGTATCCTTGCTCGTGAATGAAATTTAATTATGTTAGAAGTAGGAGAGATTGCCAGTTGACAATCTATTTTTGTTATTAAATCTGTTTTTCTCACCTTTTTTTACATAACTATTTTTTAATAGCTAATGGAAAATAATCCCATTGTGAATTCATCTTCGACACCCAGTACAGTTCCAATGCTTTTCAATGACATGACTGTGGTTAAGTAAAAGAATTTTCACAGAAAAAAAAAAAAAAAATAGACTTAGCACAGGATACATTTCATATCATATCAAATAAAATTGGGTTTCTGAAAAAAAGTTAGTTCTTTGATAGTAGATTCTAACTGACAGCAAGCATTCAAAGATGCCTAGATTTTTTTTTCCTTCTATCAGCTCTGGTCCTCCCTCGCAGGTCCCTCAGCATTCTGGGATTACCTCCCTATCTATTCGTTGCATTTCCAGGGGTTCACTGTGAGATCCATTATTCAACAGTTTCCCTCCTATTTCTCACTAAACTAGAATTTGAACTGTCCCATAATCTCCATCAGGCACTTGGAGGCTTAATCGGAGTAAACACTGTTGCTTCAATATTTTATTGACCTTCTATCTTGATAAGACGTAAATGTCATTTCTAATCTGAAGTGAAGAAATCTCGAAGCGGGTCCGCAGTTCAGCCAAGTGGCGCACCACATGGGTGGTCATTCCATGGCACAAAAAAAAGGAAAAGAAAAGTGAACAAAACACAGGGGAGTAATCAATTTATATATATTGGTGTTAACAGAGGGAACCCTGAGAAGTTATATAAATTGTGTAAGAAAAATTCTGGGTTTTGAATTCTGGAAGTAAAATTCAAAATTATTAAAAATGATTGTCTTGGAAAAGCTTCTCAAATAATAAAGCTAGTGGGTAAAATTGTACTTAAAAGGGCTTAAAAAGGGAAAGACGTGTTTTGTTATACATATTTAGCACAACTGTAAAAGCAAAATTTGAAAAGAGCATTATTCTAGTAAGACATTGTTACTGTTACAATTTAGATTTGCTGTGATGATGTAATATTTTAAATTTGTGATCTCTGCATGCACGGTTTTGACTGAGCAAAGAAACATCTTAATCAAAACAGAACTGTAAAAAAAATATTTCTTTAAAACAAATCTGTTTTGGAGAGATGTTGCTGCATTTGCTTATATTTTCCATTATGTGGGCTAAAGCAGAGAGATATTACACAGACGCAGCACCTTAAACGCTGCCATGCTCGCTCAGCCTGTGATGTGATTTTGAAGGCAGCTCTTCTCCCCTTCTCCTCGTTGTCCCTTTGATCTCGCTTGTTATTGTCATCTCACAATCCCAGTTTTGAGGAGGTGGTGTCTTCTTTGGCCTCTTGCCAGGCTTTTCAATGCTGGATCAATTCCTAAAACCTCTTAAATGGTCCTGAAAGTTTGAATTCCGGTTGGGAAAAGAAAAAAAAAAATCTGGCAGACTGAGATCCTGTTAGCAATCCTCACACCTGCATACAATTTTACACTGACTTAAACAACAAAATGCTTTGGTAGGGAGGCAAAGCATCCAACAGTTTTGTATTTGTGCACGTTTTACATTAAAAAAACAGATTCCATTAAAGCCAGAGGTATTTATTCCTGAAGCAGATTTTGTGAAAGTGAGAAAGATGAAAAATTGGCAGAGGCAAGCAGCTCAAAGCTAATGGATCAAAATTACCCCTGTCACAAAGTTTGGACCAAAGCTGACAAAATTGCTTTTTTTTTCTTTTTACTAACCCCCTTTTTCCACCCATCCCTTGGTTCCCCCTCTCTCACACAGATCCTGCATCTCAATATGAAACACAGACAGAGAAATCCATCTGGAACACGGGCATTGTCAGCGCCTCGCAATTTACACCCATCCTTTCTCTGCAGCTGTTCCTGTGCTTGATGGCGTGATAAATTAATCTTTTTCCATGCCACTGCGTCAATTCTTTTAAAAGAATACATTAAGACACGTTAGAGATATTTTTTTCCCGAAGTAAACATTTTTTTCTATCTCTTCTCTCAGTCACCATGACAAATCATAGTCTCAGATGAGGAGAGAAAGCAGAGAGAAAAACGAAGAGGGGAGGGGGCCGAGAAATGAGAGGAGGGAGTGACGGGGTTGAGGAGAGAAGAGAGATTCTTTTAGGGGTAAGAGCTCAAGTGTATAGCTGCAGCCTCAGTTAAAATGAGTGATTTAGGTATTTGTCAACATTTCCTGAGGAAGAATATTGTGGTCATAGCTGATCAAGCAGAGCATTTGACATTCATTCCCATCACCGGAGATGACAGAATGAGTCCTTAGATTGATTCCAGATGTGTTCCAGTTCCCCAGAATCACCAACCAAATATCATTTGTTTGTCGCCAATCCATGTGAAATTGTCCATTAACTACATCACACATCAAAGGTAAATATAGTTTGTTCCTACTATGTTTCAGCCACTATAAGAATCTAAATGTTTCTATCCAATCCTGCGCTACAGAATCACAACACAGCTCAAACTCTTGTTGAAGATTGGGGTTCTAAATGGATTTTACAGAAACAATTCATTTTTGTTTGTTTGTTTAATTTAATGGATTAATTTTAGGCAAAACAAGCCAAATTATCTCCCCAGGCTTTGGTGTTTATCTGTTTGGCTAACCCACACTTTTGTAAAACCCTTTGCTGGCAGCTATGAGTGGGTTTTTGGTGTTAAAATAACAATTCGGACTCCTGAAGAAGTTATGGTAGATCCTTGGAACATCTGTTATATCAGGAAACACTTTTTGGAGCCAAATGTTTCTTTTTTCTTTGAAATAAATACATTTAACAAAGGAGTCTCTACTAACTAGAACTTCCCAAATTTGTTGCAACGAACCATCTGGCACAATAAGTCAGTGTTTCAGGTTATCCAGTCCTGCACGTTTTAGATGTTTCTCTGCATCAACAAACTGGGTTTAAACTGATGGCTCACTAACAGGCTCCTGCCGATTACCCTTTAGATACCTGATCCCTTTAGAACCTGACCCTTGGTACACAAACTAATCTTTACTGTGCATTAGTATTAATATTATTATTATTATTTGCATGTTTGTGTGACTAAAACACAATAAAAACAGTCAAACAAATATGGAAGTGAGATTTGTATCGAACTAATAACATATTAAATTTTCATTCTTTGCTCAAGAATTTATCATCTTTTGGGCAGAGCTCACTTTGAGGCTTAATGACTTCTGTTGTGTTCAGTCAGCAAGTTAAGTCTAAAAGTATGTTATACCATGACATTAAACACTGAATAGCAAAGACGTGCTCCAGGGTGGGAAGAACAAGGATCCCCGGTCAGAGATGGGCTTTGAATGAGAGAACACTCTAGTGCACATAGAGATGGATGAGAGCGATTTAAGGGGCCCCAGGGAGACCAAGACCTCCAACTCCCAACAGAGCTGCCGCCTGCTGGGCAAATGGATCACTCAGCCTCTGGCTCTTTCAGAACACCTAAGGCCACTTTAAAAGGTAGAAAGGGCACAATAAATCTGCTTTGGAAGAGATAGAAACAGATTTGCTAGCAACTTTATTCTCTTTAGCGAAAAAGCCAATGTATATGAGTCACGTGCAAAAAATGTTCATATATTCAAATACTGTATTTTCCGCACTATAAGGCATACCTATAGTACAGACCAAAAGTTTGGACACACCTTCTCAACCGACAGTGTGCCTTATAATCCGTTGCGCCTTGTGTATGGATCATTATTGGTTAGGGTTTCGTAGTCAGGGGGCTACGGTACAAGTTAGAAGCACACTAATTCGGTGCTTGCCGTCATTCTGGGTGGAGTTGTCTGTCCTCTGTTTGTCTGCCATTTAGCAAAATTACAAAAAATACATGGGAGGTGCATTGATGCCTTCCCTTGGTCAAAAATTTCCCAGAATATGGCGCAGTATTTTCAAAAAGATGGTGGATCAGGAGCCGGCAGCAGCTACTTTGGGGGCAAATTTCCACTCTGAATGTAAGTCAACTACTTGTAGCTGCCCGGCTTATATCTAAAATGATTTATAGATCAAAGCAGTTATATAGTTTGTTGGTTGCTTGCTTTG
Organism: Pachypanchax playfairii; assembly: GCA_006937955.1. NCBI lineage: Eukaryota > Metazoa > Chordata > Actinopteri > Cyprinodontiformes > Aplocheilidae > Pachypanchax > Pachypanchax playfairii. The sequence goes on from SSNP01000003.1 coordinate 2,352,138, forward strand.
TAGTTGCAGCTTCGGTGACTAGCAGGCACTAATGCTTTCATATTAATTTAATTTTATTTTTATTAATATTTCCAGTTCCATGGCTGAAGGAATGCTACTACCCTATGCTACTATGCTACTACAATGGGCGGGACGTTTTCTTTGACCAAGGAAAGAAGTGTCCTCATAGAAAGACATTGACATTGAGAAACACCCACAGAAGAATGTGTCATGTAGAAATTGTGTTTCAGCATCCTGCTCAAGAACATTTTGATGTAGACTGGAAAGCAACATGTCATCCTACCAGTGATCTTTAGATTATTCAGCTCAATTTGCATAGTGACCGGGTTAGAACAAATGTGTTGTCCAACACTGCTTCTTTTGGGAAGAAACACACACACAGTGTGATTTCAGAATCAGAGTCAAGCTTTATTGAACACGTATCATTTACACAATACAAGGAATTTGACTCGGAAGAGAAACACAGACAGTTCTCTCACCACATATTTTCACATAAGTAATGTTTGGGGGACTCAATTAGATTAGTTGGTGGATGCTGGAAAATTTCACAACTTCATTTGGTTTGGTTGACTTTCATGTTACACTTTTCAAAGTAGTCCAAATGGCCTAGATGACTATAACTGTGTTGAGGTGGTAAAACCTGAAACAAGCATTGACCATGAAGGAAAAAAGCATGAAGAAGAAGAAAAACTGGTGAATTGATTGGAACTACCTGGACCAAGATCATGTTTATCTAGACTAGGGTTTCAGCTTTTACTTTGGTGTTCTAAACTAAAGTAATGTTTCACCTTAAGCTATCTCTGCAACAGGAACAGCCATGCTAGCCTACAACTACAAGCTATACCCAGTGTGCGATTTGTGAATAAAGCAGAGGGGGGGAGGGGTTTCACTTTCAAGCGGTCCAAAAGAACCGCAGCGAGGGGTGGGGGTTGGTAGGTCGTACATAAATACATACCTTAAACACACGATGCTTATTTATTTGACAAAATAACATTCCACAGTATTAGCGTAAGTTAACTAATTAAATAGCAGTACCTGTACAACAGATGGCGGTGACTTCAAGGTGTAACTGTTATTATTGTCCGACCGGAAACAGCGTCCGGTGATAGATGGTTTAGCAATATTGTTATCCAGGTGGAAATTGGGAGAATGATGGTCCAGGAGAGCATTAAAATTTGGATTCTCCTGGTTAAATCGGGAGGGTTGGCAAGTATGGTCAGACGAGAAAGAGGAACAAAAATAACTTATCCCCCCCCAGGGAAAAAAAATAAAGGACCAGAGGGGGGGACATCAAAAGCTGAGAGGGGGTAAATGCCCTGACAAATCGCACACTGGCTATACCCTTGTGCTATCATAGTAAGATTTTTAGGGACATATAGCAGCATCTTTATGGTCTGTGGCCCATGGAACTTGATGAAGGTGGAAGGCATCATATCAGGCACATTAAAAAAACAGGAAAAATCTATTTAGGGAGTATTCAGTGGGTGGAAGGGTCGTGATCACTCTCATACTGAAGAAGATTTGTCAAATTTGCCGTGATTCAGCCATGTTTTAAGAAGTTATGGAGAATGTAGCAGGGTCGTAATCTAGTGTGAAGGAGTCTTACAAAGTGAACTACTACAGAGGGCATTCAAGATGTGCATATTTAATTATCCATCATATATTTTTTTGTAACATACATCACAGTTTTTTGCAGGTCATATATTCAGCTGAAACATGTTGTTCTTAGCACTAAAAATAAAATGAGAACTAGTTTGAGGGTTTTCTCACCTTCCAGGAGGAATATTTCTATGTTCAAACACTTAAAGTACACCAGCGCAGCAGATAGAGACAAAATGGATGAGAGAAAAAAAATTAACACCTATCAAATATTATATATTGAATGTAAAATGAGAACATATGCAGCATATGTGTTAATACTGAATGATTCACTATCCCCTGTGTCAATTAGAGGTATTTGGAGCAGGTCTCTTATCTTTTTAAAGACCCTTTCACCCTTAGGTGCTCTGGATATTAAAAACAATTTCCTCTGTGCCAGTTCCCATGGAGACTTGTTAGGTCTATAATACAGGTGTGATTCTTACAGTGAGAGCATTATACTGCAGTACTCACAATTTGGTAAGCATCCTCAAAACACACACCTGAACTTAAAAAGAAAAAGGAAATCATATTGTGTTTCCTTTTATTCTTCAACCTGATAAAAAAGATTGTAGTAAAAGCAATTACACTCGATTTATGACATGCTGACTGCAAGATATCCATGTTCACGAAGTTTGTGAGGTCAGACAAGTCTTCTGGGACAGTGAGGGGAGCACTGGCTGTTCTTCCCAGTATATCTACATGAGCATAGAGGATGGCCCCTGTTGTGACCAAATTAAAAGATCTTATTTTGTTTGACAAACTCCACAGGGGAGATCAAGCGTAGGCAAAAATCCTTTTACCACTGTTTCTAAGATTTCCTTCTTTTATTTGTATTTTTTCCAAAGAAGAAAGGATGTGAGCCACTGTCAAGACAAGCCCCCTGCAAAGAAGCAATTAAAAGCTCGGTCTTGTGAAGGTCTCTGCAGAACAACCATAAAGAAAAATAAAATAAAACAGGCCTGTGGCCGGGTGAGACAGAAAATGAAAGGCTTCCATCGACTGTTTGAGAAAGATGCGTTACAAGTTTACCAAAGCGGCAGGCAATTTCTTTTTTTTTTAAAGGAGACTTGCACCTGCTTGTCAGTGATAAAATGAAAACAGCAAAGTTAAAAGCAATTCCTCACTGATGAAACATGCCATCATAAGACTAAAAAAGAAGGAAAACCTTTTCCTGTGATCCTATGTGAAAAAAAAAACAACATCTATTTCATTTTTGGAAGAAGAAAGAAAGCAGAAGTGCCAAACAACCAATGTTGCAAATCCTGTAATATCTTTAAGCTATTATTTAGGTCAAGAAGTCTTAAATCACACATTTAAGCAACCGCATCAAATCTTGATTCACAGATTTGGTTCACCAGATCTGTTGCAGTTGATTTTGTACTGATGATGCAACTCTAAGAAAGGTGTGATTGCGATGCATTTTTGGTTCGTCAGCTTCTTTTTCTACATGTAATTTTTAAGATATGATAAGAACAGTTTGGGAACATATTGAACATTTTTAGTAACGATGTAAAATTGTTGTCATGGTGAATTAGCATTACAGTTCAGTTGTGCGTAGGGTGACATAAGAAAAACTTGTCTTCGCTTGACGCTGCCAGTTGGCATCAAGAAATGGGGTTTTGAGACACAGAGGAGATGTGTGGGAGGGAAAGAGGATGAGAGAGATTTTCAGAAGAGAGGGAGCACGATTATCACAGCGTTATGACTTCAGAAGGATGAAGATTTAAAAAGGCAGACACAAGAGTGAGACACAGAGAAAGATGCACTGATGCAGTACGGACATGATTAAAAATGTTAAGAGACAAATCTCGGCAACATTTTTATATGGCATTAAAAATGCATCTCGAATATATAATAAAGGATGAGTTAATGCCATTGCCTAGAGTTAGTGCACCTGTGTGTTTGTCTGCATGCATCGTATTGTGAAGATAAATCAGTTCACACATGAGAGTGTTTTACCACTGCAAACCTCCTGGCGTTTAAGGTCAAAAAACAAGTCTGAACACTGTAAAATATCCCATCAGGGTTCTGATGGCGTTGTAGATTTGCTTTTAGAGACAAGAAGGTGAAAAATACAAATGCCACTCTATTAAAAAGTTTGAAATAATTTCAGATTAACAGATTTTAAATAAATTTGTTCATATTTTCATAACAAGATTTAGGTTCATTTGTTAATATGGTCCATCTAAAATTTGACATTTCATTCAAGATGCTAAACCCTTATATGTTCAAAATAATTATTTTAAAAATTGCTAATAAATAGATTTTTAGGTGTTAGTAAGACAGTCAGTATCAAGAAATAGCAAGGTAACATAACCAATAATGGAAAACACAATATTTTAAACATCTAAAGCAAACTCAAAATTTAGAATGGCAAGCAATCAAGCAAACTGAAATCTAAACAAACAAGGCAGAAATTAAACCTTTATTACAAAAATATCATATTTAAATGAGTCCATGATGCAGAAGCAGTGAACCTGATTGATAACCTTTAAAGAGGCCATTTCACACAAATTTCAGGACTTTGTGGTTATTTCTTAAGCATTAACCTGCAATATGAAACATTTTATATCTAAAAAACGTTAGTAAACACTGATTAACAGACCTTTCAATCTGTCTGCGATAAGATTCATTTGGTTCCGTCAGGCTTCGGGCTGTAACTCATTAATATTCATTATTTGAATTTGCTGGACTCTGATTGGCTAACAAACTAGCCTATGAGAGCAAGGTATACTGTTTCCTGCCCCGCTGCACATGGTAACATCAGATGTCGTGTCTTCCTGTTTGCTACGTTATGCTAAAGCTTTTAGCCAGCAGCATGCTAGGTGTGGTTTCAACTGCGTGATTTCAACTAACAAACAAAGGAGTTGTGACGAAACAGATACAGGCCGCTCGGACTCGGGAGAACTCGAGTGTTATCGCCACCTGCGTAGTTTGAGTGATTAAAACTGAAAGAGAAGTTGCTGACCTGTTTTCACACCCACTATGAAGGTAAGAACACCTGTCGAGCTAAAATATTCAACAGAAACCTCAGAAAAACTCCATGCAGAAATGCCCCAGCCCAGATTCAAACCCATGACCTTCTCGCTGCAAGGCAACAGCTCTTCCAACTGCACCAGTTGTTTTTGAATATGATGGTCAAGATGATCTTTAAAAATAGCAGGACAGCACAACAATACATCCAAACCCACTATCAAATAACAAAAACTCATAGAACACTGTCCAGAAAGAGACACATTTGTTATATGTTACATCTGTGTAGCAAACGCATGGATTTGGAATCCATTGATGCATACTGAAACCATGTGTACAGATTTATAATAGCATTACTGTGTAAGTGCAGCAGGTGTTGTGTTGAGTTGGGTTTTTTATGCAGAGTGGAGCTGGAAGATCTGCACACATGTCGTTTTGGCAGTAATACAAGTGTTCAACATTTTAGATTTTAGTTTTTATGTATGTCAGTGGTATGAGAACAACTCTTAATTTAAGTATGCACTTTATGTAAGAGTTGACTCTTTTTCTTCATAACTTCTGCAGTTGGTTCTGGTTTGGCTCCAGATTCTGACCAGGAATACTTTCCAGTACTACTAAATTATTCTACTGTTGATGTGTCATAAAATACAGGTTAGTTTTGTGAAACATGCATTTGTTAACAGATTTATTTCTACCACAGCACCTGTAAAAATAGTATTGTTCCTTGAGGAAACATGAACCTGTGGCTGCATAGACTTTATTTCATTTTGAATTATTTCCCTTAGCTTGAGGGTATGACACTGTAATTATTTTACAAATGTCTTACGCTTTATAGTCAAGTTTCAAATAACTTTATCTGTGTTTTGTTGTCATTCGGTTTCAGATTTGTTGTTAATTCTAAATTAAGCTCTAATAGTAATGGTTCTGCAGACTTTGCAAAGCTACTGTCACAAGATGAACTATTTTGAAAGGTTTCAAGTTTTCAAGCATTTTTAATCAAAAACAAGTTTGGACCAGCAGTATCCTATAAAGGTATCTACAGATGGGTTTGCAGTATAACAGATTTTTTAAGCCCCTGACTTTCAGATAGACTTTTGGAGGGTTTCTCAGGTGGTTCTGTGACACAGAAACATCTGATGCATCAAAACCATCTGAAAAGGCAGAATCTGCTGCCTCTGTGTTTGTGTTCTGACCAGTAGCAGCCATTTTTGAATGTAAAACGCCCTTCTTGGTGCATCACTTCATACGTACATCCTCTCATTTTAAAGTCCATTTTATGGCAGAACCAGCACATTGACATGTTTTAAAAAATTAAATTGAAAGGACTGTTATCAGTGCCTCAGATGATTGTTTGCCTTCCATGTTAATGTAAAAGGGAATTGAAGGGCTGAGCCAAGAATATGATTATAAGAAGACAAGCTAATATTTATTATTACATAGGCTGTCAACTGGACAAAAACACTTTGACTCAAGCATTAGCTTAATTATTATTCTGTGTTTAAAAAAATAATTCTGATGGTCCAGTTAAAGCATCATATCCTAATGCGTCCACACGCCCAACATTCTCGTCATAATCAGTCATTTATCGACATATAAGAAACCTATTTTTCACTTTAGCAAATAATTTTTAATATCATGACAGGTCAAATCATATTTCTCTGCATTGTAATGCACCTATATAACCCACAAAGCTCCCTATTTATCAAACTGTTGCTGCATACAGCCTATACATTCTATTCACTCTGTTTTTATCTCATTCCCCTCTGTTCTACATCATGATTTCCCATCAAGCTCTCAGCTCAGTTTAACATTCTGAATGCCTCAAAGCAAATGCCGCAGAAAAGGGGAGCAAAATTCATATTACTTTTTTTTTTTTTTGCATTCCATGTGTCAAGTTGTTAATGGATGGTGAGTGGAAGTGAAAAGCGGGAGCATTTTCATCTTTCTTTTCTCTGTCTCTATTACACTCAGCAAGGAAGCACATGTAAATTGGCTTAGAAAGAAGAGGTGGAAAACAATTATGGGAGCGATGCGCCTGAGAGAAATGAGTCTATTGCTTGACCTGTAATGAAGTGGAAAGTTGACAAGCCGGCTTTGTGCAACTCACAGATTTGAATGCAAGGAAATGAGTCCTCTGTACTGTCAACCAACAGGAAGAGATTGCCAATTATAAGTGTTGGCCTTCCACCGGCGCCTTGCAGGGATACTGATGGGCGAGGAGATGCATGAATATTCAGGAGGCATGAATGTTAATGCCATAGCTTCATAGTAATGTCTCTAACAAGACCTTAACAAACTATTTGTTAATAATTAATTAAACATTAAAACCCATTGTTAATCAGACTGTGAAAAATGTTAATGATCTACTGATACGTGCATCAGTAATGAGACACGACTTACAAATTCTGTCAGTCATGAAAAGAAAGAACATGCATGGGATTAACTCCATTTTTGAAAAGCTTGTTAATACATAATGTCTATATTATTGACAATAATAATAATTGCAGGTTGCCTTTGAGGGAATTCCTTTGAATCCATAATATTTTCCTCACCTGCCCATGAATGTAAAATGTAAGTGTCACACTTTGATTCTTCTCTTTAATTGTCTGTATTTCCGCATGTATGTGGAAGTCTATTCATGCAATGTCTGATTTGACACACAGATTTCAATAACTGTGGTTATTCACAGTATCTATTTGATGCCTCTGGTGTGGCGTAACTTTACAGGAGTTGTTTTGTGTATGTGATTTTATCAGCTTCAGATATTTTCAGTGTATTTTTGAACTTGGTGCAAATCTTTTGGACTCTTATTGTGAAGGGTTGTGTTGATGCTGCTGACAGAGTAATGTGTTGTTTTCCCGTAGTTCACTCAATATAAGCACACTCAGAGGCCTCAGCTACAGTTATTATGCATTCCACACAGAACTTCCCAACAAGCGATAGCTGTGCATTCCACCCATAACACACCTGCTAAAAAAATAAACATCAAAAAAGGGCAAAGAGAAGAATCTATCAAACTTGGAGCAGCAGTATCATAGAAGTGCTATGTAACTGTTGTTGTTGCTGTTAAAACACAACATTTCATCCAGCAACACAACAGATAGTGACTGCATGACATAAAGTGGAATTTATTAGGTTTATATATCAGAAACACAAAGGAAAATGCTACTGGTATGTAACTTTAGCAAGACAGGTAAGGAAGACAAACATAAACCAACTCCTATGTTAAACAGCCACAAATGTACCACGATCCTGTAGTTGCAGACCATAGCATGTGATTCTATAATGTTATTGTCCTTGTGCAGGATTATATGCAGGACATAATTTAAATCCATCTGTTTCAACATGGCTGAGCTTGAAATCACAGCACAGATTCAAGAATGGTTGGTGTTGTGATGTTCTTTTTAAGGCAATATATCTTGATAGAAGCACGAGGCAGATACGTAGAGATGTGACTGGGGTTTAACAGATCTCCTGAACATATGTGAATCCCATACAGCTGATGCTTCTGTAGCTCTTGTGCTGCTTGTCAGATTCAACATCATGTTTCTGTCATTTAACTGACTGTCTCCTCTCTGAGGCTCTGACTGACTATTAATCAATAACAAAATCAAACCCAGTTAAGTTCCTGAAGATTTCTCCTCACTGTGTAAAAATGTGTTCCACTGTGGTTTGTGTGAAGTCAAAAATTGTTTTTCTAGCTGGTCCTGTGTAAGGTTTGAATGTATGCATGTGTGTGCTTGTCTGTGTGTGTGTGTGGAGAGGGGAGGTGCGTTTGTGTGGCGCTCCTGTGTGTATCCAATTCCAGCGTATTTAACGAGATATCTCACTTCCTCTTTTTTTTTTTAATCTTGATTCCATTTCTTGCCTGCACACAGGGGAGAAGAACTCATTCACACTCACTTTTCCCTCCCTTTTTCTCTTTCTTACTCTGCTGTGCACAAATTGTTATTCAGCTCTTTCAATGGAAAAAAAGGAATGTTCTTCAGCAAGTGATTGTCATTCGCTTTCAAATTAGTCTGGGCTGATCTAGCATGCTGTAAAATCTCAACATGTCAGACAGTAGGACATGCCATTGAGAATGATTGTAATAGCCTGATCTTGAAGGGAATGCGGTGTCATTGTCTTGATATTTCAACAGCACGTTGCGTGTCATCTAAAAAGTTAGGCCCTGCTGCCTGGCATGCTGAGATTCTTGGGGGTTTTTTTCTGTGTGATGTGTTTCCACATTTACAAATGATTTCCATGTATTTTTGCAAGTCTTTGCTTGCATGTATACTCTGCACGGTATGCACAGAAAGAGCAGAGAGCCCACCACGTGTCTGGTTGTATCTGTATGGCTGTGCATGTGCCGTTGTCTGTCGATCTGAGTGACTGACTGACAAAAGGCGCCCAGAGGATAGAGGCATGACAATTGCTCACCCTTGCAGTGTCATTCAGCATAGTACAGGAGCCATTAACTTTTAAAGCCAGGCTTCTGTAACAGCAGGGCCCCATGTCGTTTAACCTCCCCTCCTCTGCTCTTCAAACGTCTGTGATGGACAGGAGTCAGACCTCTGTGTCTCGGCAGGGTTGTGGGATGGGGCACTCTGCCCTCGTCCTGCACGGTGCCACCGCTGGCATCGATGTCACTGTTGGCACCTGTCTCAGTGTCAGTGTGTGTTTGCATATGTGTGTCTATGTGCGTGTGTATTCTGTTGGACACAGAGGTGGAGAAAATGCATCTTGATTGACAAGCCTCATCAGGGATAACTTAATGGCACTGCTACCTAACAATTAGAAGTCATCAAGGTCTCCAATTGAAAGTGGTTAATAAATAATGTATACCCACAGTAATACCACATAATCTGGATATCAAAAAGTCAAAGGTGGATGCATTATTAATGGGGCCAAATTGGACTTTAATAACTGTTCCACTGAATCCCACACCACAGCAGAATTCACTTATGTTAATATGCCTTTATTATTAATGGGCAGCCATTTTCTAAAATGTTAACCGACCGGGCTGCTCCAGAGGCAGTTCCCAAGATTGACGAGCCTTGTGTCTGAGGGGAAAAAGAGGTGGGTGTAGTGGGGGTGGGGGGTTGCTTATTTATTTATTCACCAACCTGTAGCACGTCGTCCCACATCACAGTGTCAATAATTTGCTGGTAAAGCCATTAGGCATGATCACAGAGGCCCAATTAACTCTGCAATGTGTGAGATGACAATCGTACATCATTAGCTGTATAAATGCATGCAGTGCCACAGCCGCTTTAAAAACAAACACCAAAGCTATTAAAGAATTATATGCAATTGTCAGCATTGTTGATCCAGCCGTTTTGACTTGTGCTGAAATGCCCCTGCTGCAGATACACACCTAAAGTGTTATGGGACATTACTTCCAATGTGTTTCAATGAACAACAAGATGTTATTCAGACTGAATGCATCTCCACTGGAGCATTGTATAATTCTAACCATCAGGTTTCTGGAATCTCGATGCAGCAGACAAAAGTCGAGATTTGCCCAGTGTTTCTGCTGAACGTTAGAGTTATACATTTAGAAAATAGAGAAGAGGAACATGAAATGTCAGAAAGGCTGATCTGACACCGTGATTTAAATTCACCCCTTTCCTGGCTCAGTGGGAGCTCAGTGCAACTTCTGAGACAATTTGGTGGAGGCATCTCAGAAGGGAACCGATAGACTAGCTAATATGTTCTCTTATGGTATTTGCATAATGTCCATGATGCATTGCCAGAGAGCTGTTCTGCTCCAGTTGCTCCATGTAATATATCTGGCAGCACTTCCAAAATGCAGTTGTTACTGGCACTGGCTTACAAATCAGACGTTAAAGCCCCATCCAGATTATCAAAGGAAACATGGTTCAAAATGTTTGTTTACCATCTGCTTTTGGACCATGTCCTGCTTAAATCAACTTGATAAGACCAACTTGATTTTCTTTTTGGGTCTTTTCTGTGACGTACAAGTTTCATTTTTTTTTTTCCAGCTTGTTTGTTCTTGTCAAATGTCTTAAATGCAGAAGAAAATCATGGATTTGGTAAACAGTACAGATTTTTACATCAGTTGGCAGAGCAAATCAGCATCCTGTTAGGTTCTTCTGCTCTCACATTCGAAGAACTGTTTGTCCAAATTGGGACTCAATGGCGATTCCTTTGACCAAAACCTTTCCTCCCTTGAATTATTAGATGATTTCATTGGAAATCACACACACATAAATACATATTGCACATATTGCTTTGTTTCTATAGTTTCTTTTCCTTTTTTGTAGGTAAGCAGCAGCCATAAAAAGAAATTAGATACACATCTCAGGATATCTCTAAGCTATGATCTACACCTACGCATATTCAAATTCAAGAGGAAGACATGGAGACATTTAGTACAGTCACTTAAAAAAACTCAAAGTGTGAATAGTAGCTTTAAAGAATCTTCTCCTGTTTTTACAACAACTTTGCAAAAAGACACAGATGTGACTGACACTATTTAAAAGGGAAGCTCAGATCTTTTGAAATTAGGTTCTGTCAAAAAGTTTGGAATATGAATATTCTAGCTCTTTGAACTGCCTCAGTTTAGAGAAATAGAGTTTAATTTTGACAGGATGGATGACCATGGTGTTTTTAAGCATCTAATTACATCTAATTTAAGCAACTAATGTACATCTAAATATATTAAAATAATGTATATTTTAATGTTTAGCAGCAAGGCAGGGACTGCGTGAATTAATATGATCTCAGGTGTTTTTTGTTTTTTTTTGTCAGAAAAATCGTGATTTGTTTAGTGGGACTTGAAAAACCTACATTGCAGCCAGCCACAAGGGGGAAGCTCATTTCATCTCTGCTTCAGACTTACAGTACAATAGATAGATAATAGGTAGATGCTCAGATACATTGACATCACAGGTATCACACAATGCACTGCTAGTTATACAACATAGCTAAAAATAAAAGACGAAAAAGTTATTAAGAGGATTATTTAAAAAAATTGAATACAAAAAAATGTTGGTAAATTATTAGAACCTGTCATGTTTCTGTGTTATTTTTTTTTAGTTTCTGTGATGAATCTGGTTCTACCGAGCCCCTTAAGGGACATGATAGCAAAACAAAGATAGTATGTCGTACCCTCCAAGATACTTTGCTATCAGGTGCTCTCGAGAAACCAACTTTTTTTTCCATCTATGTCCCCTAAGGGGCTTCTTATGATTCAGCCACAGTCAAACCATTAGTTTTTGCTCTGTCTGTGTGTGTGTGTGTGTGTGTGTGTGTGTGTGTGTGTGTGTGTGTGTGTGTGTGGGTTTGTATTTCTGACCTCCTGGGGACCCGTTTCCTGACTTTTACTATCTTTCTGGGGTCCGAGGGTTCTTGTGGGGACCGAAGCCTGGTCCCCATGGGGGGGAATCCCCTTTTTAGGGTTAGGGGTTAGGTTTATAGGTATGGTGTGAATAGAGTTTTAGTTAGTCTTAGGGTTAGTTATAGATCAGTAATGGTTAAGGTTAGGAAAAGGGTTTGGGTTAGGTATAAATCTAGTTACTAAAATCAATGGAAGTCAATGGACGGTCCCCATAAGGATAACAAAACACACTTGTGTGTGTGTGTGTGTGTGTGCGTGCGTTCTGCCATCTTGTTAATCAGCCTCATTTGCCACACCTGTCTTGTCTCTCTCTTGTCCCCACCTTTATTTAAGTAGAAAGAGAATTCTCTGAATTTCTAGTTAAGTTAAATTTTTGTTTCAGCAACCTTGTGCCAGTGTGATGCTTCCTGTCAAGTCCTAGTCAAGGATTTTTTTTCTTGAGTGTACAAAACCAGTTTTTTGTCTGAAGACCATGCCTCAGCTTGAGCTTCTGCCCTTAGGTTTGTATTGTTGGTTCCTGTACTAACCCTGTGTGTTTTTACTCTAATAGAAGAACTCTGTTAGTGTTTTTGTGTTTACTCCTCCTGGTTGTAAAATAAACTGTTAAACAGCTATCTTGCACAGTTGCATGCGGGTCTTGATCCTGAAACCAAAGACATCACAAAACAACATATAACAAGAGTAGGGTTAAAAAAAATCATAGATCAAATGTATTATTTAGTTTGAAGGTTTTTCAATTTTTGGGGTGGATTTAAATATTCTATTTTAAATGTAAATGTAAATGAACTTCAACATAGTGTATATACAGATTGTTCATAGAGGTAAACATTAAAAACAGAGTTTTATATACTTTAATACTAAATCATGTTTCAAATGGGTAAATAAAAGAAACATAAAAAATGTTGTTTTTGCAAAAACAATTGTGCATAGAAGAATAATCCCAAAGGCAAATAGTTCATTTCCATCTATATGTTTCCAAAGCATTTAGATTCAAGGCAATATATGTTGTCTGATATCACTGGGTTTTATTTCCTCTGACATCTGTTAAACACATTGTGTTTGCACTTCCAACAATATGACATTGGTTGTTATGGTTACGCAGCACCAGGGGACAAGTTTCTTGATCAATTTTTATAAATCTTTCGACTACCTTCAATTTTACAATTTTACATTACACCATCAAAAATATCATATCAAGGCTTTTCTGTAAGAAGTGCCCCAGGCTGCAAGTGCTACAGCTAACTGCTGTTTCAAATCACCACAGACTTCTTTGTAATTTATTCAGTGTTAGATTTAAAGCAATGCTGATGTTCATTAGTGTTTCCATGAACCACTGTAATAATATATTAAAAAAAAGAATAGATTTGATTTATGAAATCAGAAATCTGCTTTTGCCCCTTCGCTTATTAAACTGAAGATCTTCAAAAAGCTTTCAACAACAGGAAATATATTGTTCACAATCATTCCACCAAATTCCACTTCAAAAGATCTGAATGAACCATCTTAGGAACCTCCTCTGTCTTTTTCCACCTGCTGGTTTTGTAACTGTTTTCCTGAAGGCTGTCCTCAACTTCAGCAAATCTCTAAAATCTTGTTTAGTTACAACTAATGTTTGTCGGATTTGATGAACTGCCAGTATTGATAAAATAATTGACGCAGCACTCAGTCTCCTCCTTTGTCAGTCCCTTCTCATTAGTCATCTTGCCTCAGTGCTCAGTTGACTTTGCTCTTCCTGTCAGTGTGAGAATCTAATCGACTAAGCGGGTGTTTTCTGCCTCACTAACAGAAATTTGCAAGGGTGTGAAAAGAGAAGAAGAAGCAGTGGAATAAAACTGTTCTGTATGGGAATAGTGTGTGATACAGCTGGGTTCTGTTGCAAAAAAAAAAAGTCTTGTTTTCAAACTTTCTGACATAGAGTCAATATATTGACAGCATTTGTCACTACAGCACAGCTTCAGCTGGAGCAATAAGATGCCTTCCAACTCAGGTTGACCTGTCATGCTTCGATTCGCTGTCGTGCGAGCTTTTTGCTGGTGAAAATCCCAAAGCACAAGAAGACAGGTAATTCTGACAGCAAGGACAGTTTTTCTTCTTGAAAAATGGCATTGCTACCTTTCAGGTGCCAGAAAACTGCACTTAGATATTTCAGACCTTGGTAATAAAATGAAGTGTACCAACTGGTAGAAATAAGTGGAATATCAGAGAAATGATAAGAGTTTTTCTTTTAAATAAACATAACAGGGAAATAAATCACTCACCACATGGTGTTAACTGTAACAATGTGTCCAGCAAATAAAGATTGTTTCATTTTGGACTGTTTATTTTTTCTTTAAAGTAGGATCTTGTTAAAGCATAAAGGCAAATTTCAACTTTATTCTGATCTTAACTTGGACATTTTGTCCTCAAACCTGACAAAACCCCAGCCGATTGCAGCTGAGGGTTGCAAACTGAGGTCTGCAAAACATAAAAGAGTAAACCATTTCAAAAAAGACAAAATGTATACTAAAGTAAAGGTTTTGAGACTTTGAAATTCTAATATGAGCTCCAGAGTTAGTATTGTTGTTTGGATTCTGTTCCCAGCTTTGTACTTCTGGTGTTCTGGTTTCTTCCCACAGACTGAAAACAAACATGTTTTGATGAACCTAGTGTGAGTGTGTCTTTGTGGCCCTGTGATAACTCAGTACTCTGTCCAGTATGCACCCCGTCTTTCACCCAGTGACACCATTTCCTGCATGACTCAGAACACACAGAAACAAGCGTGTAAAATGTATAATAAATAATAATTTCTGTTTTATTATTAATAAAGCAAGTGATGCCAAGTCAAAGATGTCAAATAACACTAAGGGTTAATCACAAAATGAGTTTTCTCTTGTTGACAGACACAAAATGTGAATTTTTAAATCATCCAGCATGACTTTCAGTTATATCTCTCATTACTAGATCTGTTTTAATAACTCCATTAAAGTTTTCACATGTAAAAGGTCACATGACTCACAAAGCCAAGAGAAAAAAAGAACATGATTTTTCACCAAACCCCTCCGTTCTCTTCCTGCTGACTTTTCCACCCGACAGATCTGGTAAACCTTCCTTTTTTTGTGGTAGTTTCACAAAAGGCTGTGACACTGCATTTCTGTCTCAGATCACAAATCGATACTTTGACAGTTTCCAGAACTTGTGTGAGAATGTGTACAGATCTCAGAGATATCATTGACTTTGAAAAAACTGCAGTATTTGACTGCACAGATAATTATGATGCCTTTGAAAAACTTAAAAAAAAATCTAACTTAAAGTATGAAGAATAAACTCAGTTTCATTTTAACTTCTTCTTTACCTTTGAGTATTATATTTAACAGAAATAGTGCTACAATAAAAAAAGAATGGTTAGAAGAGTATCGACTATTTTACCAGGATTTTATAACAACGATATATTGAAGCTTAAAAGTTGCTGTGGAGTATGTTTTCCTGGAAAAGACGCCACTCGGAACGTATATTGTAGGCAAATTATATTATGAACGTATGCAGGAACAAATTTCAAACACTCTTATCATATATCTGTTCTTGTTTCTCATCCTTTTGCTTCTGAATGTTCTCTACCTTCTTTATATTTATAGACAGATATCTGTCAGCTTGGGAGCCATCACTGATCCTCAGTGAGACCTTTCCCCACTCATCTGACACCTTATCATCATAACTCTCATATTTTCATTCAATATACATTCACGAGCACGCCACAGATTTGTGGACCCTTTGCTCATGAAACTAGTGGTGCAATTTTCAGTGCACTGGCTGAATCAATTCAGAGAAAAAAGGAGCTGCATGTAAGTGCAATAACAAAATGAAACTTTTTGGATTTCATTTCCATGTTGTGCAAAATAAGATAGATCAAACATTAAAACAGACAGCAAAAACACATCCAAATGTAACTTCCCACAAAAAAAATATTGAAAGCTTATATTTGGAAAGGAAAATTGCCTTCATGATGACTCTCACATTGGAACTCATCCCACCATAGAAAATTGCTCCTTTTTGTGTTTGTTTGTTTTGTGCCTCTGCATCACAACCAAAGCAGCTAAACATGAAGAATCCAGGAGGATAAAAATGTCAGATGTTTTTCTTTTCTTTTCTTTTTTGGTATCCTGCCACTGTCTCACGTCTTCATTCTTCCTTGCCTCTTTTGTGCTCGTCTTCGCATGATGATGCAGAGAGAACGGATGCTGTGCCAGCGATGTCATGGTTAGAGAAAGCTTATCCCAGGTAGCAGGGTCTGTGTATAGAGTCAATCAGAGCTGTACAAACCCTTGATTGCCATTGACATTTACCAGGGCCCCATTTCCAATTAATCTTCAAGGGCCTTCACCTCTTGAAGCCTGATTACAATTCCCCCCCCCCCAACAAACTGGCTAATTTGTAATTGGCCATGTGTCTGGAAGGGGAGGCTCTCCTTTATAACTGTTAGATTGAGACATGAGGGACACATAGAGTGGGAAAGATTCCCATTCTGCCAATGTGCATCCACACTTTATGTTGGCAAATACAACCTCACGTAAACATAAAAAAGCAACTGGGCGTGATGTAAACCTTCCAGGTTTTAAAAGAAAAACTAGATATTTTATTTAGTTTTCCTAAAACCAGGGAGATGTAGGAGCCTCTCTCACTTTGAAATGAGCATTTTTGTGGACTTTTTCATCTAAGTGTGTCTTATTATGCTGAGGAGGGATCCAGGAGATAGAGAGAAGCTTTTAGCAGTGGGTGTGGAGAACTGGAGACATCCTGTTGTTTAGGAGCAGCCAATAGACTCCTGAGGTGGCCGTTTGTTTTTTTTCGTCCCTTCAGTGAACAATATGGATGGACTACTTTACATTGTGTGTTGTTTTGAACACATATCCATCTCCATAACAACATCTTTGGCTTGATGGTCCCTCTGGACCGGCTGAAACTTTCCATCCACTGAAGGATGGAAGCTCGCTGCGTAACCCCAGCATCCTGGATCTTTGTCATCTGAGCCATGAGTAGGTGATGGAAGTGCTGAGGAAACCGTGGAAGAACAGCTGCTTCACCCTCTTTTTTAACCAAAGCTTTATTACATGCTGCTCATGAGCACTGCTGCAAATGGCTATCATGGTGATGATGGCTGATGGCTATCAGCTGGTGGTATCATGTTTATCAGCAGGTCATATGGACTGCTGAATCTTTTAAGTCTCATAGAAACATCAGGAGATGTTCCAAAGTGACCCCCCCCCCCCCCCCCCCCCCCCCATCCTATTTCTGACATCTGAACGAGAATGTTGCATTTAAAAATCCCCCGAACCAGAGAGCACAGTTTTACACTATATATGTGTTATACATTTATGAAATATAACTAAAGTATGTTTAAAATGTTACATTAAAATGTATTTCCACCTTCAATAAAAGGCTGATAGCTGCTTAAATTATGATTTATTTTAAACACTTTATTTGAAATGTTGTTTTGTCTGCCTTTTAAAATGTATATATATCCAATAAATGTAGAGTTTTAGTAAAATATTTGTTAGGATAGATTAGTCTGGCTTTGGAAAGAGCAGTGGATATGGAAAAAAGTGTAATCCAGTGTCTGCTTTAAAAATGTTTAAGTTAAAATGTAAACAACATACACACCCTGAAAAGACGGAAATGATTAACATGGTCAGATTATGTGTTGATCAACTGAATTTGCTGAATGACGAGGTTTCTTTCTTTATTCATTTTTCCAAGATTCATTTTGTCAGTATGACACAAATACTGTATATTCCAAGATAATAATCCCATAATATGTAGGGTTTAGATTCTGGTGAAATCATACAAGGAGACATGAGAAACAGGATGCAGCTGGCTGAAAATTGAGTCCAAACCTAAAACTCTGTTAGGAAACTTGTTCTGGATGAAGAATTAATAGAAATCCTATTAGAAAATAAGTTCAACTCTACACTGATATTATTGTTTGCACATTGCACAAGCTTTTTGAAACAATGCCACGCCTAGATAGTGTCAGCCATGATCTAAATCTAAAATTATTTGACAGAATATCAGCATGGGATTTGCAGTGTATACCTCATGTATTTTCTTTTCTTTTCTTTTCTTTTCTTTTCTTTTCTTTTCTCAAATCACAATAGATTTTGGAAGAATTGTCCTCTCGTGTTCAAACTTCACAAAGACACATTGTTTTCTGTAGTGCTTTTTTTAGACTGCATTCTTCAGGTTAGTAGAACCCTTACACACTGTACACTGTCATCGCCTGCTGTGAACATAAGCATGCGGATGCAAACATGCTGGGAGAGACTCGTTTGGTCGGCAAGCACTCACACCAAGGACAGACAAATTGTATGTGAATGTTAAAAAATCTTGATGTTGTAGTTTAAACTATCTCGTCATTTTCAATGTAAATAGTCTTACAGTGAAGGATCCTTTTTAAAAACAGCATTTATTTGGAGCTTCTTAAAACATGATGGATATTTGAACGAGTCTCATTTTCTGTTTAGTCTCTGTGTTTTTTCCACAAAAGCAATTAAATAATAAAATGATAAGCGAGCATTGTCGTCTGCACAGACGTGTTTTGCATGAATTCTCAAATGAAAATTTTTCTGTTTTCTATTTTTAATTTTAAATGTGTTTGTCTCCTGTCCTTCCTGTCTCTGTCTTACCACTGCATTATAAAGAGGGACAACAGTAGTGGAAGTGGGTTTCCAAGACTGCCCTTTTGCTGAACCCAACAACTGCACTAGCTTGATAACGCAGTTCCCATTCCCCGCCAGCCACATCCCCCAACTCCTCCCTCTGCCCCAGGCTGCTGTGCTCTAAAGGCCAGTGCCCACAGCAGAGCCACCCAGGAATCTTATCTTCTACCCAGGCTGTGTGGGTGGGTGTTTTTCTCCACCTGCCCATTTGCAATATACTTTCTCTCCTTGTCTCTTACAAGCTTCTACATCCTGAAATCCGGAGCTTTCTCAGAATTCCCACCTTGACCCGTCCATGCAAAGCAGCAGACTTAATGTTCCCTCACACAACGGCTGATTTTCAACATGCCTGCTCAGATCACATAACTGTCAGTGTCTCAGCTTGTCTGCTTAGATTCTACATCCTTCTTTATCAATGTGTGTTTCTTCCTAGGTGTTTTCCTACTTGTCATACTGCTGTGCAGCACATATTTGGATCCATCTCTGTCAGTTTCTGCTTCTTTCTTCTTGTTTGGACTTTATTTACCTTCTTGTCAGCTTTTGATCTTGTTTTACTTTAGTAACTTTATTTTGAAAGAGTTTTTTTGTGTTTTTTCATTAAAGTGTACAAAATTAAAGCTTCTCTGTAATGTGCGAGTTTTGTAACTGGACCTTGAATGCACCACACCAGAATAAACAAAATAGTAAAAAAAATTATAGAAAATGAATGTGAATCTGCTTCCGGCGAGCAGGAACCAACAGATCGATGTTTGAGACAGGGGCTTCTGAAACAGGGAGAGTAAGTGAGAAATGGCATGAGAAATTCAGATACATGACATTTTTCTAAGGAACAGTATAACATCAGATATAGATCAGTTGCAATTTGACTTACATTTTGTGTCTTTATTGATTTGTTTGATATTTTGGAACAAACCAACAATTTCTGCAAGTATGCAAAACACTGCGCTTGAATCCAGGCTCATTTCTTTTGTAAATCCCAATAAATATTGAATTACACACATGCAGCACTTCCCCTCAACAAAGCCTTCAGTTTAAAATAGATGTGAAAAAGCCTTGCACATACAGTTTTTCTTTACTATGTAATTAAAACATCATATACTCAGAAAAAAATAGGATGTTTTTTAGAGAATGTGAGTTAGTGATGTTCCTGAATAGCTTAGAAATGCATAGAAGCATTTTGTTTGGCATGTTGTCCTTGGGCAATTTCGCACGAGGAGAGAGTCAGGCGGCGTGAGACGATGAGAGTGAGGCTGTCAACACTGTGGCTTCACAGCAGTGTACACCCACAGAAGTTTAGGATAAAATTGTCTGACATTAAATGGAATTGAAACTGAGGACAGCTGCCCATCACTAAGCAATTTCTTGTTATGTGTAAAATCAGGCTCTTTTTGTTGCACAAACACAACTAAATGTAGGTGAAAAAAAGGGAAAATGATGAGAAATAGACACAAATGTGCTGCTATAGGCGTGGGCACTCGGGTGCTTAGCAAAAAGCTCTGCAACTGAAGTTTAAAGGGACTTAAGGCAAGATTTGTGAAAAACTACACATGCATTTCCAGTTTATTCAATGCTAATGGGTCATGAAGCATTAAAAACCCAAAATAACGAGGCCATCCGCATATATGTCTGTTGCCTTGGACACGCTGTGTGCTACATAATGCGCTGCAGTTCGACGTCCGAATTTCCCGCGCAGTTGTAGGGATGTGACGTAAATTGACGCTGCATGCGCGTTGCCGACAGCTCTTGAACAGGAAGAACATGGCCACCGTGGACTTGGATTCAAACACTGAAGGTATACTTATGGATGTTTCTGCAGCCAGCAAACGACCTGCATCCACTCTCACCCCCCAAAAAAGTGGCACCACGAAGAAAAAAAAGACTTTATCAGCGGCATCTCGTGAGTCTAAAAAAAAATATGACCGAAGCCGGGCAGGCACCCGCATAAATATTGGATATGCGTTAGGGTCATGGAGGGAACTTCAGCTGCATTTGGGAGTGAAAACGGATGCTGACATGGCTCATTTCCTTGTGACCAGGTGAGAAAACATTATAGGTCGTGTTTAGAGCCTGATACAGTATGAAAATGATGAGATCAAATCAAATAACAGAGTGGAGAGACCTGACGTGAAGTATGTTAGCCTCCCCGGTGCAGTGCTGTGAAGACAAACCATCTGTAAAGTGTCTGTGCGCGCTCCCGTGCCGGCTTGGCTGGTGGCTGCAGTTAGCCACAGCTTCTGTCGCGGCAGCACTGAGTCAGATTTTGTAAAGCTGCCTTAAGTTCCTTTAACCACTAAAATTAGGAAGTTCAGTAATGACACCGAAGGATCTTCCAAGGCATACAGGCTTGATGTGCATCAGGGAAACTAATATTTGGAGAATCAGATGAGTTACTCAACAAGAAGCCAGCCTTCCTGCTTTGGGCCATAGAATGGTTCCCTCATAGAATGAAGGAACCATGTTAGCATGGCCACCTCACCACAATTAGTTGCATTTGGGAATCAGTAGCAGATGTAAAAATGCATCTAAAAATACTGGATTTGGGATGCTGCAAGATCTTGCTCTGCTAGCTGTAAGCTAGCAGTAGAACTAGCATAAACAGACAGCTCTCAGCATCAGGGAACGGCAGTGGGGATCCTCTGCGCCAACACTTCTGCCCACAGCGCTGAGGCAAATTTTCTAATGAGGTACTGCAGCAGTTTTTGTGATTTGGGGTAAAAATGCTGTAATCATATTTTAAACTGAGAAAATAACTCAAAAGATGATCCGGGTGGGTCTTGAAGACCAGCTTTCACTGCAAGTTGTGCTATGGAGGGTCAGCTGACAGTCTCAATCAGTGTAGTCAACAGCTGTAGGATTACTTCCAATAGGGAAGTACTCTCTATGTTTGTTTACACACACACTAACACATGTTTATCAAGCGATGTCACAACAGCAAACAGTTTGTCACTTACCTTTTCAACTCGTGGTATGATCATATTTTTGAAAAAATACCCTCTTTATATCAAATCAAAGCCCTTTATTTGTTTGTTTTTAATTTTTCATGACACCCTTTAAGTTTTGTCAAAATATTAAATTATTTTTTAAAATATAAACAGGACATGGATCAAAATGAACTTTTTTGCTAGAAAGTCTAAAATAATTTAAATAAAGAATTTGCCAAATTAGTATTTCATAACAGTGGTTGATGGTTCAAATGGGAATAAAAAGGCAGGAGATGCATCTTGTCACCATCAGCATTAAATCACTTCAAGGCACTTCAGCATTGGTTATTTAAAAATTACAGCTTTTAATATGCCATCTGTCCTCTAATATTAAACTAAAGGAAAAACATTTAAACACATTGATGGGAACCTAAAGTCAAGTTAAAACAGCAAGTTTGTCTCCTTTTTACAATCAAATTATTTTTTTTTTCTAAGAAAATATTGTGAAATTTGCCGTTTAAATAAACACTGTTTGCTGATTTTTTTACTATTAAATATATAAAGTAATAATGATCAGATTGACGATAAAAAGAGACATCACAAGTGTGTAGCGTGTTAACTAATTAGCTTTTATGATTTACCCTCTGGTGCACAGAAATTCCTTGTAACTTCTGAATATGACAATGAAAAGAGCAAGACGGGGAGACAGATGCCTCAGAGCAATCTTTGTTTCAGAAAGTGACGTGAGTAATTTGAAGCATCTCCATAACCCACGATCCAGATCTCTTCCCATCAATATTTTTGAAAATACTTTCGACCTTGTTCATTTGCTTTCTTCCATGTCTGTCAGAAGACGAGCACCCCTCCCATCGCAACTACCCCATAACACACAGACACACGAGCACACACACCTCCCGACCTTCTCAGTCTGACTGAAATGACTTTTGATGTTTGGGTTTGATAAGTGTTGCACTGGAGACAGCGATAGTGTTGATGACAGGAGGGTTGGGGGTCAGAAACAGATTTAACCTGTTAGGGCAGGTGGTTATTTCACAGGAAGTAGCCTTTGGTCAAGGTTTCAGACTAGCAGGCTGGGCAGGGTTATACCTGGACGAGTCAACCGACTATCGCAAAGACACATGGAAATGAGAAGCTGTCCACACACTCATACCAAGGGCCAATGAAGAGTTTCCAATTAATTTACCATGCTTATTTTGGTCTATGGATGGAAGCCAGAGTTCAGGAGAAAACTCGTGCATGTTTTAGGCAGAACATGCAAGATGCACACGTGTTTAAGTTTAAGTTGTGTAAATTGGATTCACCTAAACTGTTTAACCCCATAGCAGTAAGGATCTTCATTTAAAATGTAGTTGTCACATTGAATCTTTTTTGTCATTTTAGTCTCTTAAGCTAACCAATTGGTGTTGCTGCTGTCTGAGATGCTAAATTTGGGGGGTATCTCTGATATCTGATATCTCTGATCCATATTGTATATTATCACCAGCTCCTGTCAAGATCACCTGCTGCTTTAGTCCACACGTCTGTCCCCCTCCTTGTTCCATAACTAACAATCTTTGTTTAAGCTGCTACTCTCAAGATGCTGGATTTTTATTTTTCATATTTTTTTTGCTTCTTAATTTGTAATGATAATTTCAAAAACTGGTTTCAATATCAAAAAATTAAAGGAACTCAAACACTTTCTTTTTGTTCATGTCTTGATCTTGTCCTCACATCTTTGCCTTCACTTGTTTCTCCTGTTTACGTCTCTGTTTGAGGTGAATTATTTAATTTTTCAGATCAAAATATTGATCTGTAAGAGTATTTCCTTCTCAGTTTCAGTTGATTTAACCAGAATAAGTGTCCATTCACATAAGAAGCAGCATATACTGTACTCACCATGGTAGCTGTGTTTAGAATACAGGAGAAGGGTGCAAACATCTAGACGCACCCAGTAACAGCTGCTATTAAGAAGAAGCTAGTTTTTTCCAGTTGTAGCTTCAATGTTTCTGTCAGATTGTTAGAGAAAATCCTGGATATTACATTTATTAAGAAGAGCAGGAAGAGCAAAAAAAGGAGAAGGGAAAAAAAAGAGAGCTGACAGCATCGGGTGAGCAGAGTGTAAGTTCTTCACAGATATGTTCAAGATGCATTCACTTCTGTCAACCCTCCTTTATCTTGGATTGGAACCATCGTCTTCATGCATGCACAAGGCAGTCTCGGTGGAGGAGTGAAGATCTCCTGCTCTGAATACAGGTGTGAGGGACATCTGTGCAAATACTCTGCCTTCGGTAAATTCTTTGGGGCAGGGGGGGGAACCATGGCAGCACCCTCTGCTTGCTGATGAGAGCAAGTATCAGTGCTTTCACAGCAGAGTCTTCAAAGGTTTCCAAAAACACCAGAAAAACATGCTAAATTTGTCACCTGTCAATTTATTTATGCAGTTGGAAGTATCTGAAATGTCACTAAAAATATCAACAAAGCTATTTATTAACATTGCAGTATTGGATGCACCCAAAAGACATTAAACATTCTGTTGGTAGTATCTTCTGAAATATGTTCATTTAGTTCACCCTAATCTCAGACAGCAGGTGAGTCCATGACAGGCAGAGAAAATCCACAGTGAGAGGAAAACACACACACACCAAAAACATTCCATATGTGGCATAAAAACCTAATGATTTCAGATAATTATACACAATTCGCAGAGGCCATTTCATTGAAGATTGCATATTTTCAATTTTAATACAGAGTACATTAAGCTCATAATGCAAAAGGGACTAGTTATGAGGTATTTTTCCCATTATGTTATTGTTCCTTTTAGTTTAGAGTACCCTGTGGTTTTTCTCATGCATGTCATGTTTGCAACCGGCCCTTTTTTTCACTCCATGCAATAAATAAATGAATAAATAAAAACAAGTTACTGACAAGCTTACATTGACATCATTACTAAATGAATTAGTATTAGCATTGAGAGTAACTTCAAGTTACTCAGTGTACAGTAGATTCTGTGACATACTGTATGTGTGCAAAGTTGGAGATTAATCCTAATTATTTCTGCAATTAAATTATTTTAATAATTGCGTTCAGTAAAATCACACAGATAAAACTTGTATTTCTAAGAGTTTAATTAGTACTTTAGAGGATTATGACTTATAATATCAATTCAATATTTTGCATCATTAAAGTTTGCTTTAAAAAGAAACATGCAAGCTGCTTTTTATATTATTGTCCGTTTGCATTCAGGTTATTTTCTTCTTTTTTTTACAGATGTGAAAGAAACAGAGTGGACACATCAGATCCACATTCACCTCAGAGGCATCTGGTTCCCTGCAGGCTTCATTTCAGAGCCACACTTCCAGGCAGGTGAATTCCCTTTGTGTCTGAGACAGGAGAGCAGAGCACTGCAGCATAGAAGAGATTGATCCAACCCAGGAAGTGTTGTCTCTGTCTGTGCATTACATGAGGTTCTAACATAAAGACAACAGGTCACCCAGATAGAGTGAGACTGGAGCTCCTGTGTCCAATAGTTACATGTGTTTTTGGGTGCATATAGGTGCACTTATACATACTATCTAATTCCTCCTCTCAGATTTTGGATCAGCAAAAGATTATGATGTTGCAGTGGGAATATCTCTCAGTAGCATCCTGGTTAACTATCCTACCAAGATTCAACACCTCAGTAATGAGTCTCGGTTGGACAATGAACAACAGGCTCACCTGCAGTTTTTCATTGAGCATTAGGGCATATAATAAGATGAAAAAACTTTTTCATGGATGTCTTTGAGAAATTAAGAGCTGATTATATGCATACATTGGAGGCAAAAAAAATCATGCGCAAATTATGAACCCACAGTTTGTATCATTTTTCAGAATATTTTTTGCAAGCTGTTCCAGAACAGCTCATCAAACTTCTGATTTTATGCAGAATACAAAATATTGAATCAGTAAGTGAAATGAATGCAATTAGTAAACAAGTGCTACTGTTTCTGCCTTCGAACAGTTTTGGATTTTCTTTTCAGATGCATCACTGAGTTTAAAAGAAAGACAGTGAAGGCCACTTTGAACTTAGCCCTTGTGATATGTCTTTCCCTGTGGGCTTACTATTTCCAGATTAAGGGAGAGTTCACAGATAAACGACAGGCTCCAGCACCCATATCCAATCAAACGGTGTCCTCAGGGGAACCATGTGGTGCACACATATGTGGCCACAGCCTCACAGCATGAGACCAGAGTGTCCTCCAGTAGTCCTCCACGAAGATCACGAGAAGCTGTGAACTCCACTTTGAGTCAAGATGGGCTGATGCATTTCAAGATTAGGCCACATATTTATCAAGATTGGTAGAGTGTCTTGTGGTTTAAATGATGTTGGTGCAGCAGAGTGAGAATGAAGAGGAGAGGAGGTGGTAGTGGACCCATGTGCGGTCCTCTGCCCATTTGAAGGCTCACACTTTTCAAGACTGTCCCTCCTCCACTTCAAAAGGCTTTTTGAAAGTTTATTTGCAGTTGATTAATTCCCTGCTCACTGATCACCATGTCTGGTGGGTGAGCAGTGGTGAAATTCTGCATGTGCAACGTTTTGCTCTTGTATCGACCCCAAATGCCATTTAAAGTGAACAAACGAACCCAAAATTGCAGGCTTAGACACAGAAGAACTCACACAATCAAAACGTATTAAAATAAAGACTAAACAAGAAGATGGGGAAATAAGAACTTACACAGAGAAAAAGAGACAGAGATAAAGCAAACGGTGCATGAAACAGGATGATCTGACAATGAGTATGAAAAACTGGGGAGTATACATACAGGGAGAGGTGGTTACTAAGTGAGGAGCAGCTGGGCTGATTAACAGATGAGAAACATGTGTGAAAAACTATAAATACAAGAAGGAAACAGAAGTTAAAATAGGCACAAGAAACTGAACAACCAAAACCGCATAAGTGCACGGCCCCAAATAATAACACACCCAAAAAGCTAACACACTGACAACATGGGATGTTCTAAAACTAACAAATCCTGTGCATGAGTTAATCACATCAGTCATGTCAAAATGTCCACTATTCTTTTAAAGACAAAGTCAACTTTTACTCAAATATTCCTCAACAGCTTATACCTAATCGTGTTGTAATGATTACATACTGAATCATGTGAACACCTTCCACAGTCAAGTGACTGTATTACATTTTATGAAAAACCTCACACACTGACACCGAGCTCTAGAAAAGCAAATAATCCAGCACCACTCCCAGAGCCATCACACTTGATCAGTGAATGAAGGAATCACACTGTGCAACAATTTTCCTCTCATCTTCCTTCCATCCCCCTATAGAACCAAAGCAGGGCCAAAGCTCATATTTCCACCGACACTGGTGGTGACAGAGAAAAGAAAGTCAAACTGCTTTAATAAGATGCTGTGGAAAAAGGTACAAGCAAAAGAGTGTGGTAAAAACTGCATTTTTTTTTTAATGACCTTTTCCTACCTGAGCAAAACTGTTGCCAGGAGCCCCTTCATGTTTGTATGTGCCGGAAGCCAGGGCAGATGCTGCGCCTCTGTTCAGACTTGTTGACTGAAGGATTCCTACACTTTATATGCATCTGTCACACTGATGCTGTTTAATTTGTCCCACAGAGTCCACACGCTGTGCAAAGACGGGTGAGGACATCGTGGGCGAGAAGTTCAGAAAAGCATGCCAGATGCAAATAAGGGGTCACACAAGCACAACTGGTACTTTATCATTTGCATTGCAGAGAAGACAGAGCTACAAGTACATAAGCAGCATGAGAAACGTCTTTCTTAACTTCCCCCCGTCTTGTACTCATCACTTTCAACTTCATCAAGAAGCATTTTCATGCTAATTAATCTTGAAAATCGACGCGTGCATGCGATGAATTTGTGATTGTGTGTCTGTGAATGTGCGGGTTCGAAGAATCCCCCTTCAGATGTGCTCAGCCGGGCTCAATTTTCAATTTACAGCAGCCAAACACTCTGACAATCACTCCTGCACCTTGAAAGACACACTCCCGAGCACATTCAAACTTCACCTGCAGACAGTACAGTAAAACTGATCTATCTATCTATCGCCGCACCTGTCTGTTTATCTAGCGATCCCGTCCATCACTCTGCCACTCTTTTGTCTGTCTGCTTCCATTTATCTGTCATTATCAGACAAAAATGTAACACACACCTCCCCTCCTTAGCTAAGAAGGCTCTGCACATCACTCAGGTGCAAACTATACTGAAAAACACACACACTTTCAATTACACTATTATTTCTTTAGAAGTCTTTTTTCTGTCTGAGGCTAAAAAAACACGTCTCTATTTTTGTTCTTTGTCTAGCTAAATGTCAAAATACAGTGTTGTAATCAGTCTTTTCTCTGAGTTGGAGATTTAACTATGCTGTTAATATTTGCTATCAGTTTCCCATCAGTAGCTATAACTGAACATCCTACAGTTGTAACCAAACTACTGTGTCATTGCCTGCTTTAGGGTGGGTTTTTCTTTTTTAGATATCAATTAAAATATCTTATCTTTACATGCTAAGGATTTATAAAACCAGAGTTTATGAGATTTCTGGGCTGCATAAACAAAGACGAGGATTGTTTCTCATTTTACTGGAACAAGTGGATTCCAGCTATTAAAATACACAATATGCTAGTACAAAAGGTTTTCACATACACATTCAAGAATACAGTGTCTTACTGAGCTACGACTGTTGGCAAGAGGTTGGAGACACAAAACTGTGAGACATTGTGTTTATTTTACAACAGTGCACCTGCACATTTACAACTGTGAATAAATTGAGACCTTCATGTAGGTTTTATAAATTTATTTGTCAAAATGTTGTCAGAAAATATCTAATAATGTTTGAATTTTAACCTAATTTTATTTACAGTTTTCTACATGATACCAGGTCTTCCAGAGTTTTTCTCACACTCAATCCTATTAAAACTAGACTGAGAAGAGTTTTATGCAGATTGTTCTGACTATTATGGGGAAAAAAATTATCCACATTTTTTTAAACATGTTCAAAATTCCAGTTTTGAAAAAATAAACTGAGTAAATTCATAATACAAAACAAGCAATAAGAAACAGAAATAACGTTTTACTTTATAACCCATATTGTTCACTTCATTTCAAAGAACTTATAAATATATGGTTAATATTTGCAATCAGTATACACATGATCACATTTAACAGCCAATAGCAGGCACCGTTGCGGGTTGCCTAATATGGTAAATAGTCCTGTTTGGCACAGCAAAAATGGTGTCGTCAAGTCAAGCAGCTGCTTCAGAGCCCCAGAGATTTTGACATCCTTCTCAGAAGAGGAGCGACCAGAGAAGATCAAAAACCAGAGTGAGTTTAAGTGAAGCTACAATAGATTGATCCCCAAAAAAATTCATGGCATCCAAAGGCACATGGAAATAGCGAACCTGCGTCCCGACAGCTGGAAACCGTGTTCTATTATTGCAACTACAACATCCACACACTAGATGTCACTATGGTGTTTGTGCTCCATATCCAACATTTAACTATGTTAAAGTTCTCTTAGCTGCTTACTGTCCTATCCCCATTGTGAAATGCTCATAAGCACCTTTTTCTTTGTTTTTTTGTAAGTAAGATATTTGGTTATGGACATAAATTTGGAGGAATGGACTGTCCTTTTCTATAGACGTTCAGGTGGAAGTTCTATCTTGTTCTCCTGAATTGTTCTGATCATAGTTAGCTGTCTTTTGAGAGACTTCTGTCCCACGCTGTGCACAGTGGAAAATATATTACAAGTAATGTTGCGACATCTGAAGACTTGTAACATACCTGTGAAACACAGTGATTTATCAAGACATTCATTCATAATCATTATTAATTAATTTGTTTAACACACCAACGATGAACATCTTCTCCCATTTCCTTTTTTCTTCTCTTTACTTTTTCCTCTTCAAAGCAATTAATTTAACACTAGAGAAAGAAACTCTGGCCACAAAATGGCTGCTTACAAGAACTGGAGATGTTACATCACCCTGAAAATTGGGTCAAGCCCCAAGAGTATCATCAGTCTGCACCAACATACCCAAGGGTCAGAGTTCACCCCCCACCATGACCTCTGTAGAATGGATCTGCTGTAATGAAAATACAGTTTTGGTGGCGTGTGATTCCGACAGAGGCCAGAGTTTCAAGTCATTTTCTGTCGCGGCTGATTGAATGGACGTTTTATGACATCTGACACAACAAAAATGTCCTAAATGATCTCAGAAAGCTCAACAGATTTGAGTTTGATTTTTGAATGTGAAAGAAAATGTTTGTGTGGGTTAAAAAAAAAAGCTGGATTTATAAGTGGGCAGAACAAGCAAGAGTATGTGTGATGTTGTCAAGAAGCTGGCGATTGTCAAGAGGCTTGTGTTTTCAGGCCAGCCGCTCTGTCAAGGAGGGGAGCTGTCAGCGCGGCTGATCTGTGCAGCTGGCATTCAGCACAAGCACAGAAGCCCACCCATGTCAAATGTCACGGCACTAATCTCTTTCCAATGCGGGCCAGGTATAACTGCAGGGGCAGGAGACAGACGCAGCTCATTGCACCACAGAATGAGGTTCTCAATAGACTCTGCAATTCACAAAACTATTGGACTTTTATGTTAAAGCTATCTTTTGTCATCGCTGTTATATGCTCACCTAATGTTTTTTCACCCACACTTCTGTAAAAATGGGTCATAGACCTGTTAAATATTCATAGAAACATCAAATCTTTGCTGAGTTTATTGTATGTGTATGTGTAATGAAGTCAAAGAGGACTTTGGTGGTTTGGTGGGACATTCTTGTCCCACCAAACTGTCTTACCATTTGTTCGTGCACCTGCCATTTCTTTATCTCTTTGTGCTATTCCTCCTAAATTACTGGGAGGTGATATACAGCCAGGGTGCCCCAAGGGTAAAAGAGATTTAGAACTTTGTTCCACATGAAGTAGAGGTGAGAAAAGACATTACTATGCAGAATAGGTAATATTGGAGAAACACCTGAGCACTTTAGGGTGCCTTATGCAGATTATCAATCTATTTGTGTAACTTGACTACCCAGAATTTCATTTCCCTTTTCATTTATTTGCCCTGCTGCAACCGTTTACAGTGCTAAAACTGAAAATTGAAGCCATGACGAGAAAGCCAGCAATATTCCAGGAGAAAATAGGCTTTCCTTGCTGTGTGATTGCAGAGGTTCATTTGAAGGGACAGGAGGAATGAATTGACCTCTTTTTGATGAGCTCAGAGGAAATACAGGAAGTCCATATATGGTCATCTATACCCTATTCACAGAGCTTTTGAGAAAATATATGTTGGCATATCTTCATCTTAACTCTCAGCATGTGTTAATGTTAGTTTTTTTTTAAGCACCATGGACAGAAGCCATCGTTGTCTTATAGTGGTTTCAGCACCATGGAGAGCATCTCTCCTCTTCCAGCATTCTGTTAACTTAAAACATTTGGGTTGCTCTGTAGAACAGTGGTCTCCACACTGGTGTTGATTCAGTGGTAATTCATTCATTGAATCAAACATGAAACATGCAGGATAGTGGTCTAACCCTGATCCTAAACAAGATGGGAAACTACTGCTGTTGAGCAAATGCTGTTTAGTTGCAAAAAAGACTATAAAGTTAGGAATCAGTCTACTTATTTGAGGTGTTTGAGTAAATCAATATGTTTTGGAACAAAAAAGACAAAACAGATGACCATATCTTCATTTTCTTGCTTGTGAACTGGATGCATATAATTCTCAAAAACTAAGACAGATGCATTTGAACAACCCTATGTAGATGGAAACTAGTATGAAAAGCAAAGAAACACACTCTTTCATGTCTTCCTTATTAACTTAGTTATAATTTTAGCGGTTGGATGGGCTTAACGACTGAAACTGCCCCATTACCTCACAGGTAGGTTGTGTCATGAGGCAGACTGCAAGGAAACCATACCTTACATGATCATCACGGCAGGACCCAGTGAGCGTAATTACAATGATTTGTGCCCTCCCATTTCTTTTTTGTATTAAAAAATATTGCTGGAGGTAAGTCAGGCGTGAGCACAGGCAGGACTGCTGTGCTGAAAGGAGTGTGGCCCCGAGGGAAAGCTTGGAGAGCGAAGCAGAGCACAGTGTCACGCCGAAGAAAAGCCAAGTCCTGTACCCTCCACCCCACCTCACCTCACCTCCCCCCACCTCCAGCAACTGTTCAAGCTTGGTCATGCCATGAGAACAGGCTGACATTAGCGGGCCATTTAGCTGGCAGAAGAGCAGAAAGAAAAGAGGGGCGCTGTGGCGCCATGAGTCTTTTGTTACCTAATGGTTAGCTAATGTTCTGATGATGGTTGGGTTGAGGAGGGGGGCTCATATTCCAGAATGAAAAACAACATTAGTTCAAAGAGTTTCATTTGTTTAAGGGAGCTATGCTGCTGGTATATCTTGTCACCTCTGCGTTATGCAGGGGCCGTATTTCACACTCTGTGAAATAATCGAGTTGAAGCCTACTGTCCAGTGTGAAACGAACGTGCCAATGATATGGTGACTCCACAGTTGTTAATAAGCTACTTCACTGGCCATTAAAATGCCATTTATTAGGTTGGGCTGAAACAGGATTAGCAGCGCTTTTACCATTTATACACTGACACAATAGTGGGTGTGTTTTCCCATTAGGGAGTAGAGATAAAGGAATTGGACTGACTCTCAGGGGAATTAACCAGAACTACCAAAGACCTAAACAGAGAGTTTGTGCTATTAACCAGCAGCTTAATACAAAACTCTATTTAACAAAAAGTCTGCATGGATGCTCCTGTGTTCATGAATAAGGCTGTTTCAGGTTTGGCTTTTTACATTTGTGTTAGTACATTTTTATTCACAGCTCATTGAAAATCAGGAACAAACAGATTAACTCAAGTCAAATGATTCTTCTTGTCACATAAAGATGAGATGAATGTGAGGAGAATGTTTTGGGAGAAAACACAGTATTTTTAAATTTACTCTTATCTAAGTTGAGATGGCACATATTTGTATGGGATGTGACATGTTTAAACTAGATTCAATCTGGACAGGATGTGAAAGTACTTGCCAACATTTAGCTAAAGATGTGAAAGGAATAAATATCCAATCTTTTGAAGTACACCAGCTTTTTTCTTTCTTTAAGAAGTCAATAAAGATGGGTCATCACATCCTAGTTAAGTACTGGTGGGGCTTTTTCAGCATTCATCTGTTCCTCTTACTTTTTCCTTAAAAAGCTGCATGTAGATTTCTGTAGGATACACGCAGTCAGTCTCGTTGGATTTCAGTTTTCTCATCCGTGTGGCCCCTCTCTACGCCACTCGGCGGTGCTCACAGACTTCCTCTCTCGGAAAATCAAGTCATCTATTCCGTGTGACTTCGGAAAACAGCAGCGAGGAAGGTAATAATTCGACATATATCCAACGAAACAACAACAAACGGTTTCTTCAGCAAATAAAAAAATAATGATTTTGAAAAAAGTGAATAAAAGAAACGAGCTGCCGAAACCGTCCGACAGATTTTCCTGCAGGATGTTTTAGTTTTGCTTTGTGTGAGGCTGTATTTCAGCACCGCGGAGCTGTCCACCCGACCAGGAGCGAAGAGCCGCGCTTCACCGCTTCGCTGCTGCGCTCGATCATCAGAAAGGCGCAGAAACATTTTCATGTCATCTAAACACAACCTCAAATCTCCATGGAGACGCTGACACCTTTTCAAACACATTCTATCTGATTTTTATTATTTTAGTGAGTGTAAACTGATGTAAAATTCGTGTGGCTTTTCATTTTCCCACAGTTCAGAAGACGTCCATCTCAATGTTTAACAGCCAAGACTTCGTGGATGTGCAGTCTTTTGCTCTGAGTTGGAGCACAAAGGACCGTATTCTCTATATCTCTCTATTTATAGACCCTCTCCCCTTGATGGAATGTACCACTGGATCTTTCATAAATAAAAGGGGGGAAAAGAAAAGGATGATGTCCTTGTTTATGGAGAACAAAGCGCCCCTTTTTATTGGAACCTCCCTGCCGCTCTGGCTGAGGATGAGCCAGTCCTGTCCGTTTAAACCGAGAAGACACCCATACTGAGTCCTCAATGCAAAAAAATAAAAGGGTGCCAAGAAGCTGGGACGGAGGAACGTGGGTGTAAATAGACAGTGAACGCTGTTGCTCTCTCTCTCTTTCTCTCTCTCTTTCTTTCTCCCTCCCTCCCCCTTCTCTTTCCCTCTCTTCCTTTCTCTCTTTTATGAAATCAATGAACGAGTTATTGGGTAGGACATAAATATAAGGAATCAAAGCCTCCATCGGGACCAACGGCATTGTGCGCTTTTGATATGTGTCTTTGCCAAACGCTACATGTGTTTTCAAATCATAGTAAATTCTGGCTTTGAGAGGACGAGAGCGGACCATCTTTGGCACGGCTTGGTCTCGGAACCAAATTTTGATCTTTTTTTTTTTTCCTTTTTTTTAACGAGTCTCCACCGTCACCATCAGCTGCTGTGGTATCCATCCCAACTCAGTGGCAGGTCCAAAAGATGGCAACTTTAACCAACGGGCAGGTGGACGGCACAGTGCACGGTGTCGGTGTCGTGTCCGCCAGCACGAACGGGCTCGTGAACGGATTAAACCACATCCCTGCGGGATGTCCGGCCACCATACCCATGAAGGACCACGATGCCATCAAACTCTTCATCGGTCAGATCCCACGCAACCTGGACGAGAAGGACCTCCGGCCCCTCTTTGAGGAGTTCGGCAAGATCTACGAGCTCACTGTGCTCAAAGACCGCTTCACGGGCATGCACAAAGGTGGGTTTGACACCCCCCTTCACCCAGTCCCAGAGACAACTAAGGCTCTACTTTATTTTTTGTCATTCTAAAGGCAGCAACACAATGAGCTGAGGATCCAGAAACATTTTTGTTACTGTTTTGTTAG
The DNA here is from genome assembly GCA_006937955.1 of Pachypanchax playfairii. Taxonomy (NCBI): domain Eukaryota; kingdom Metazoa; phylum Chordata; class Actinopteri; order Cyprinodontiformes; family Aplocheilidae; genus Pachypanchax; species Pachypanchax playfairii. The sequence goes on from SSNP01000003.1 coordinate 2,386,637, forward strand.
ATTGGTGACAAATATGAAGCTTATGACTTTTGTGAGTGTTATTTCGGAGGAAATTTGTGGCAGCAGAATAACGACTTTTGTTTCTTTTAGTAGTTTATTTAGTATTTATCTCTTATGCATGTTACTGGTCCATAAAGACACATTATTGAGCAAACTTGAGTGTCACGAAGCGGGAGTCACGACGGTGTTCATTAATAGCAGAGATGCTGTGTGTGAGTATACACTCTGTTGCCTGTCACACTCTCGGTGTGTGTGAGGGAGTGTGCCTGAATAGAGAGGGAGCGAGCGATGGAGAATGGGGGGGGGGGGCACGTGCGTACGAACGTGCAACAGTAGGAGTAGGCCTGTGAACAAACTGTTCTTTTTATTTTCATGAATCTCATGTGTTAAAGATAAAAAATGAATCTGGCATAAATTAAGAATGAATAAATCAAGAGAGGAAATGTACTGCAGATTAAAAACAAATCAGATCACACACATTCAGTTATTTTTCCATACAACTTTTCCTGTTATTATAATGGAAGACAGATCATATCCCTTGTAGGACCAGCTATACAACAAAAACCCTCTGTTTTTTATTGTTATTCTCTAGTAAATGACCATCTAATGAGAGGTCATTAATTGATCTGCTGTACCTGCAGAACATCTCCCAGGGGAGCCAGGAACATTTAGAGTAATCTACTATTTGGGACCCTTTTGCTCTCCCTCATATAAACATCCCATGTAAACAATATGTGACATCCGCCATGTGTGAGGAAATGATTATGTCATGCAAACAGTTTCAGAAACTGTTCGCAGGGATGGAAAGGAACCCAAGATGTAGGTGAAGGTGTGTGTGTGTAGATAAAGGGGGGTGTCTTTTATTAATAGTCTTGCTGTAGTAGTGACTCCCTCTTGGATGGTTAATCACCAATGGCCCCAGAACTATAGGCACTGTTCACCAGCTGATTCTAAGAACTGTCTTTTCACAGCAATATACGGCTCAGCTTTGCAGGCTGGGGCCCCTGCTTTCATTAGCGAGCCCCCGCTGTGCTCATATTTTAACTAGCTGGAGGCACCACACTCCTTGGCTTTACCACCTCGCTGGCACACTGCAAGCTGTTTGAAGGCCGTGTTTCCTCCACAGCCTCCTAACACCTTCCTGAGGTTTCTATGGAAGGTATCCAAATTAGCAGTAAAAGACAGCATGCTCCACAAATAACAGGCAAAGTGACTCACCGCGTGCACTGCTGTCATACCAGGTTTATTAAAGTCTTCACAGCATAATATAAAGCAAGCAGAGTAAGTACACTTGAGGCAATAATAAATCTACTTTAAATAAAGTCTTAGTTTCCCCATCTTTTATTTTATGCCTCCTAAAATCAAAGCTACTTCATTCGATCCTAAATGCTAATATTATTGATAGTTTAACGTTGAGTATGAGGTTTGGTTTCTTCAGTCTTCTCACAGTTTCTTTTGGCTGTTTAGTGATTTTTTCCCAAAGTCCTGGTCTGGAGCAGAGATAGAACCGAAGGCATGATGACCCTATAAGGTGTGACATGCTCCAGTGGAGTGAAGTCTATAGAGCTGCCCACCAGAACACTCGCCTTATATTCACTGTTTCTCCTCCATTTTTTTTCTCTTTTTCATTAACTTCATTTGACATCCTTCATTCTTTTCTTTCCGTCTCTCGCTTTTCTCTTTGATTCATGTCTCTCCAGTGACGGTGCACTGTTGGAGTGGGGGGGGGGGTTGTAAAGGGTGTGGTAGTTTACGACCACTGCTTTAATCTGAGATTCTAGATGATCGACTTCACAATTTAGTCTTTTTTTTTCAAGCATATACTCTCGTTTTAGACATTTTATTGCCTCATCTGTGGACACCGTAGTGCTCATTTAAGCTAAATGACCTGGCACTTTAACAAAAAAGAGTTTTAGCCAAATAATGAAAAGCCTTTTCTGCTATGGGAGGAAATAAAAAGTCGTCATCTCGTTCTGCTTTACATCAACCTGCTAAAAGAATAACCTTTGCTACCTCGGAGGAAAGAGATCCCTATTATAGCCACTGTCAGCCGTGCATGTGATACTATTGCCATAACCCTTCCTATAATGACTCCATGTATCACTAGTAATCTAGTCTTTAGGATTGTGTCTCACTGGAATGGGGGATGGAGCGAGCGGGAAAGAGGGGAAACTTGGGACAGTGAAAGGGGGGGGGTCAGCCAAGCTTGATAGCGAGTGCCGGGACACCAGCAGGGCCTACATTCCTTCCAATGATTTTATTTCTCTCCCCTCTGCGACCAAGCCATGCTAATAGAGGCCATTTATAATGGTCACCGACTGCTGCTGCTGCTGCTACCGAGCACAAAGAGCCAGCTCCTTTCTTCCTGCTCTGAAAACACAACGCAGGACAAGGAGATCTGTTAAAGACAGGCAGGGATGGATATGATTGCTAGCACTATTTATCAGCCAGATTTAATGTCATAATCACGGCAGCAATCGAGCTTTGATGTTATGGAGAAGAACATTTAATAAGCAGAGGTGCTGTTTGCCGTTATCGCGTCTCCATTCCAGCTTTGTGTTTCAAGCTGAACTTCTCTTCCTTTTTTCATAGCAAATGCAACTCGTGGTAATTTCATGTGAGTAATGTATTTGTCCTTGGCCAAACTAAATACATTAGGAGCCGCTCTCGCCATAGGCTCAAACAGGTAAAGTAGTTAGGAAGTCAGAGAGTTACTCAAAGTCAAAGCAGGTGTTGAAATTTCATTTAGAGTTGGACCAAAATCTTTATTTTGACCTGACAGGTGATTGAAAACAAGGTCTTCTATAAAAGAGAAACTCTTTAATTCTAATATATAAATCAGAGCTTCTTCTTCATCACAAAATATTTACACATTCCCTCACTTCCTTTAAGTGAAATAAAAGAAGTGGAGATACAGTGTAACGACCACTTGCAGTGTAGTTTAAATTTGCTCATACTGCAGATGGCTTATGCTACAGATGGGGGCTATAATATGTGCAGATCATAAAAGGAGTTATGGTTCTTGCTAAACACCTTAGCGATGACACTTTAGCCTTTTTAGTTGAATGTGTGAGAGGGAGCAGATTGAGAATGGAGCAGATTTTTGGGATCACCGTGTTCTGCGAGGCCAGGAAGTCACAATGCCAAAAACATGAAAGACTCATGCTGCTTCTTATTAAAGGCAATTAGAGGTTACAGGTTGCTGTCTGTAAAGAAAAAAAGAAAGGTGGATAAAATCGAACCTGACTTTGAACAAAGGAAGATAGAAAGAAGACAAGTGCGGGTGTGTTTCTTCATCCTGCAGGTCTGCATTAATGCAGCATGTGTTTGGGCCGAAAATTTCACTCGAGTTGCATCATCCTCTCTGTGGGATCCTTCTCTCTCCTCCTCTCCTGTTTGGTTTGGGATGCCTCTGTGAGTGATTGTGTGTGTGAGTGTGTTAATGTGCTTTTTCTCTCCTTGGCCCAGAAAGCTCTGCACAGCTCAGATCAGAACGCATGCTCGGGCCTCGCGTTATGACCTGCTTCCACGAAGATGGATCACGATTGATTCGGAGCTCTTTGTCAAAGAAAGCGATACGACACGTTGTCATAGTGAACATCACTTCACTACACACCAAAAAAGCACTCGACCAACGGTGCTGTATCACTCCCACCGTCTCTTGTTTTGTTTGTTCCTGCAACTGCCAAGCAACAAGAAGTAAACAAGAGATGGAGACAAAGAGGGAAACGATTTGTCAGGTGGAACATTGTCAAGTTAGCACTGACTCTGTTGTCCATTATAATTTGAGATAGCTGTCTGCAGGGGGCCAACTGATGCCTGAGCAGGGAGCCACTTTGTCACAGTGAGAGATGGCTTAAACCGGGTCACCCAAAAAAAGGGTGAATTTTTCTTCTGGAGCTGCAAGAATTAGCATGCTAATGGTGGAGAGCTACAGTATGGGATCTGTCAGGGAGGTGAGCCCTCTGACTCCTCTGACCTCGGCAGTCCTCTCATTAAAACCGCTGACCTTTACATACACTGAGAGAGAAGCAATGTAAAGGGAGGCCCGTGTCAACCTGTTTATCTCATTGCACCTCCTAACACATGATGAGGATTGACGAATATCTGTTCAGCAATCAAACAGGAAATTATGCACTTTTTATTTGATTATTGCTCAAACTAACTCTAATTTATAATGAAAAAATATCTACTAATAACAAAAAGTATTGGCTACAATGTCATCGAGCGTCTTCATTTGCTAAGCTTTTGATTCTTCCTGTTTACTCGGACGGTCTCATTAGTGTCGTGTTAAGTTTGTATCGTACCGCAAGCGACGAGTTACAAATGATGTCCAAAATATTTACATGTACATTCGTGGTGATTCTCAGTTTCCTCGCATAATCTGCAAGAAATTGTTCTTGTGTCACTGGAAATTTGATCAAGTGGAAAACATTTGCGAAACAATTTTTCTTTCGAAATAGTCACAAAGTCATCACATGCATCTGAAACCTGCTCAGTTCACTTTCCATGAGTCAAAAATCATAAAATATGAGACTATTTTAACAAAGTTAATGAGCTTTGATACTAAGATGAGACTGACTAGAGACAATAAAGAGAATTTGATATTCTGAGCTCAATAAAATAGCGTATGGATTGAGAATCAACAGCAAACAGGTCAAGACATATTTTAGACATTTTGTGACTAATTGCTATAAAATCATGATAATGTAGCGCAGGTTCAAAACCATGCCAGGCCCTTCCTTGTATAGGACTAAGTGGATAAAGAAATTGCATGAAGAACATTTATAAATTATTGGTACAAATGTTACAGAAATGCTTTTTATTGACTTATTCAGTGTTGCTATTGTCTCTAGCTAGTCACCAACAATCAGCCCAATTAGATATCAGTTTTAGTGTGTCATAGCTTCTATTTTTGGCAGTGGGCAACCTGAAGATACACACCAGATCTTCTAACTGATCGAAGTAGATGCTGATCTCAACAGCCTTCCCATAAAATCCGATGAATGGGTAAAATGATCCTATTATTCGATTCTAAATAGTAAATTTGATCCTTTAAAACACCTGCTTTACAGAATTGTCTTTTAGTTGTTTTTATTTCTAGCTTATCGTGCCAAAACCAAACACACACTCAAAAGAACCTGATTTATAGCATTTCCAAAATATTTCTTAGGTTTGAAATACAAAGTTAAGTGCAGAATGGAAAAGCTTTCTTGTGTTTTAGCATAGTTAAACAGCCCAGAGCAGGGTTAGAATCCCTTTAAATGTTTCATCAACAACTGGCCCATTTGCTTTCCATAAAAAGATTCTGAGACATTTGCACCAGGATTTATTTTTTCTGTTTTGTTTGCTTACTAATGTTGCTTTCCTATTGCTGTGTTCATTGCCCCGGTGCACCATTCTTTCAACGAATAAAAAAAGATTTTCTTTCTTTCTTTTTTTGACAAGTAAAGGCTCCTTAGAGACGTAACTGTTGTCTGTTTTCAAGGCGTTTGCATCATCTCTTGCTCATTGTGCTTTGTGGTGAATTTTTAAAGAAAATTAATGCTTTGGGCCTCTTAAATCTTTAGCTAGCTTAAAAAGCACTTCCACGCCCTCCTGCTACAAATACTGGTAGCAACATTTTGTGCAGTGCAGTAGATTAAAAATGTGAAGTTTTACATTTCATTAGTTTTTTGTTGTTGTTGTTGTTGTTGCTGTTTGATTTGCTCTTTTGTTCACGGGATTGCATTTAAATTTGAAGGGCAGGTAATTCAGCTTCCCGTGGGGATGAAGTGAAGAACACCGCAGAGCTATTAGCTTTGCAGAATTACAACAAAGGAGTGTTATTATGTTCGTGACCTTGTGTTTGCATGACCATGTGTTTATAAAGACATTTCAAATCTTTCAAAAATTTGCCACCTGTTCATGTGTACTTTAGTTTCGGATGTGTTTGCTTTTAATTTAATGCAGATGAGCATATAAATGAAAGTCAATTTTTAAGCTTAATCTCATTTTAGTCTAGTAAACCTGACTCAGACCGTGAGTCTGCAGATGACACAGTGTCCAGCTGCAGCTCCCTGCTGCAGAGGCTTTCCACAAAGAAACAGCAGCATGACACAGCAGCAATATGAAATATGGAGCCAAAGTTTGTCACTGCTAACTGTGGCAGTGACCCGTTAGTGCACACTCCGCAAGCATTCATTTTTATTACACCGCCTGTACAGAAAGTTCCAGATTCGATCCAACGTGTCTTGCTAGATTTTGTCTTTTCTCACGTGGTTTTGAATTCTGATTTAACATTAAGGGTGGGGGGATGGGGGGAGGGAGCAAATTGAATAAATGAATTTGTAAATAGATGCTACTGCACTGTCTCGCCAATCTTTGATGCATGTACTTTCAATTACCCTTTTAGCCCATACAAACACAGTTGAATATGCAGCGAACAAATCACACAGCTTTGGTGATTTATGGTTCATAGAAAGTTGAATTGATGTTTATTCTCCACCAAATTGCTGAACATAACTCAAAGTGGCATATCTGGGTCTGCCTGCTTGGATATTTCTGAATCAGGGATAACATGAGCCGTGTACTATTTGTCCCAGACAGAAGAGCACGTCAAACATTAGTGAGCATCTGTGACTTGTCAGCCCAGACTCATATTTAGCCTATCGAGCTCCTGTATGCTGTTCGTTGATAGCCAGGTTTTAGTGGCCTTGATATAATTCACTTTCTTTCCATCTTCTTTCATGCTTATTTTATATCCCCCCTAATTAAAAATGCACCACGTTGACTTGTAAAAAGAAGGTGGGAATGGAGGTTGGGGCTTTTCAAAAAGATCCTTTTCAATTATTCAGAGTCAGGTTTGATTCAGAAAATGGAGGAGGATTAATAAGTCATGCAGAAGTTTTCCAGGGTTTGGGGTGGCAAATGTAATCCAGGATGTTCCGACAAAACTGGCAGCAGCGTCAAACCAAAAGGAAATGTTTGTTTAAGAGCAGGCCTGACATGTTTTGACTCCCAGAGACAGCATTAGACTACTTGTTCCCTTTATCTCACACATTCAAGCAACACTTTGCTACTTTTCTGGTTTTATATTTAAGAATCTGATACAGATTTAGGGATTTTCTTTCCACAAAAACAAGTAGAGAGCACTACATTTTCACCATCAAGTATAACCCATTCAAAATCATATTGGCATAACATTGAGGGGAGAGAACATAAAGGCTTTATGCTGTCCTGCTGGTTGGTTAGCAGATAGACCAAAACATATCACTGCAGTGGGAGATGGTGCAAGAGCCCGTAAAATGACAAGAAACTCAAGACAGAGAGAGAGAAAGAAAGGAGAATTAGAGAGATGCTGAAACGAAGATGATGTAAGAGAATTCATGAAGAGGTGGGGGGGGGGATCCATGGAGCAGAGTTTGGGTAGGGGCTGCACACAAAGACAGAGACAGAATATCAAGAGGCAGAGAGAAATAAAAAGAAAGAGACTGAACTGAGACTGTTCAGAGAACTAAAAACGGAGGAAAGCAGAGCTTGTCCAATATCAGGCGCAAAGTGAGCCAAAAGGAATTGAAAAAAAAGGGGAGGGGGTTGAGACTGAGGAAGGAAAAGACAGGGGAAAAAAAGCCGGAAAGGAAAACGTCAGGCAGGAATAGAAGTAGAAAGAGTGTGGGACTCCCAAAGACAGATGTCGCCGTCTCTGGCCCAGGCAGATTGATGGCTTCTGGCCCGCTTCCATGCCAAGCTCTGACCTCTCTGTCCTCTGCTGTAATTTATAGGCTGCGTTTTGCCAGATTTAAGCACCAATCTGTGGCCATCATGGCTCGAGAATGGCGAATGACCTTCCTGAGATGGGAGCAGTATTAGACCCCTGCAGCTCCCAGCTGCCCCGCGGGTTAATAAACAAGTGCCCTCCACGTCTCTGACAACATGTTAATAAGACAGGTCTCACTGTATACTTGTCATACTTGTGTATGTCATACTTTTCATGAACACTTTCTCAGTTTTGTGTGTTAAAATATACTGTTTTTGAATGGACTCAGTTTCTTTATGACTCTGCATTATTAGAGGAATAAGAATAAACTTTATTTGTCTCTTAGCACTTTGTTGCAACATAAAATTTAAAAAAATCAGGAGAAAGAAACTCTCTAATATAGAAAAAAATACCCAGATTGAAAGAAAACCCATTTTATTTATTGAGCTGTTTGATTTTATTTGATTCTTTTCAGAAATGAAATTGCCAAATAAACATTTTCTCCCCACAAGCACGGTGAAAAACAATATTTGAAATATTTTCTTTTTATTATTTCCTGATCATTTATATCCACAAGTAAAGAATTTACAGAATTCAATCAGTTTACTAAAAAGAAATAAATTCAGAATTATTTTTGAAACTTCAGTATTCATCTTTCTGCTGCTTTTAAATCACGACTCAAGCTTCACTTTCTAATCCGTCAACAAACCTAAGAAAAAGGACTTTTTGTGTTGATGGTTGTGGACTGTGGAAACTAGATTGGGAGTTTTATGAGCTTGTGATAAGAAATTGAAAAGTGTTTCACAGAAACTAACAAAAACTGAGCTGCAATCTCCAACAAACATGGATTCTTAACGAACAATGAATATTATTCATTACTACATTCACATTAAAGAAAATTTTACACCATAAAATATGTTTTTAAAAAAAAAATATGTTTGTTTTTTTTGAGCTGCTTCCTTTAAAATTAAATTTTAATCAAATTTATCAGTCTAACAAACTCTTAAATCTTTGCACCAAATTAATTGTTTTAATTACTCTTTATCGATTTTTTTGCTCTGCAGAAAAGAATATCCTTTCTTTTTCAGTTGTATTGATCATAGACTCTGCAGCCCATAGAGGAGCACATCTTTTTAACTCTTCAAACTGCTGCTTTGACCTTCTGCAAGAACAAATTCAAAATCAGAAACTGGTTTTGTGCAGATTGTTGGAGCAAATTAAACCAGGAGAAAACTTTGAGCTCTGCTAAAATAAATTTGGTTCATGCATTAATGAAACATGCACCCTAGTAGACGAACGTAGCTGACTAGCTGTTGGGCTCAGCTGGGTTTGTGTTCGTTCGTTCAGAGCTTCTCCTCGATGCACAAATCAGCCCAGGGAGTAATTTGAGCAGAAAGCCTTCAGCAAATTATTACAAATTTGCAATTAAATAGCTTTGAAGGTTTCTCACGGCTTTGCACAGGGTTCCCGATGACACACAGCCGATTAGTTTAGACTTTTAATCACAGAACCGGAGATGGGAAACCAGGCTAAATCTAAACGTACCCTGCTTTACTTGGTGTGGACTCATTTTGTTGGGCTGATAGAGACAGCAGGTCTTTGTGTGTCAGTGTGTGTGTGTATGGATTATTCATCAATACCATGAAAACACAGTGGACGGTACCACTTATTTTGTGTAGACCTTATCCAAAGTTAAGAAAAGTCTATTTCCCTGAATCACATGTTGCAGCAAAGAGGACAACTACGGTAGTTTAATCAGCCAGTTTATAGATAGTTACAATAAAATTATTTCTGATAAATCTTTTTTTTTAAATCTGAAATTATATAAAATATCTATTAGCAAAATCCTAAAATGCTGAGGAAGTTATTTCTTCTTGTCAAACGTATTAAAACGAATATTTGATTTCTTGTGGGTTTTTGTCCGAGAACTTGAATTCATACAAAAGATCTCAAGAGCCAGTGGATGGAATTTGAGGAAACTTTCAATTTCCGTCATGCATCTATGACCAGTTCACTTTTAAAGTGAACCCAAATTAAGATGGATGCCCACAAATCATCTTAACCGGGACAAAAAGGTCTTTAATCCTGTGTTTGACATAAACTGAGCTCCAGTTTCATGTAAAGCTGAAAGTCATTCACAACACAGTTTCTCCGTCCTTCACATTAAATTGTCTTTGATTTTATCTTCTGATGAAAATATGGAGTAAACTGAACATGTTTGAAATAAATAAGTAGCAATTTTAAAATAATTAAAAAATTCTAAGAACTCATTTGGAATTTTTGGTCTTTAATCTTGATTAGAAATTAGATGGACCAATCTGATTTTTCGGAGGGAAATAATGTATTTACAGAACAAAACAGTTACACAAGCAGAAAAAAAAAATGCCTTTAGATAAACAACTTGTTAGCGACGGCTAAACGTCTGGTTTTTCAGGAGTCTTTTCCCGTAGCTATTGTTGCCCTAATTAATGCATCATTGATGCAAAATGTAAAAACTATCACTCCAATCTGCCTTTCAATGTCCCAATTTGTTCAAGAGGAGGACAAGCTTTTTAAATGAGCCTGATAAAAGTGGCTGCCAAGGGGGATGAATATATAAAATTATCTGTGGCTGGAGAGCCAACAAAGAGAGTTGGAAAATCAACAGTGGGTGCCAAAGGCTTCATTAGCCTGACGACAACGAAAATACCCCCCACCCTTACCTCCTCGCCAACTTGCTGATGGAAAGTCATAGGTATCTGCAAAGCTTATTAACAGCATGAAGTCACTAAGCCCCGTGTAGTCCAGCCGCTATCCATTTAGGATTAAAAACTATTTAATACCCTAATGTTTACATGCTGGTAGTGTTGTGTTAGTGAATTATAAGGTGATTTAAAAAATTGCTGATTGTTTCTTACACACGTTGGGCCCGTTAGAAGGAATGGATAATAACTGTGTTTACTTTGCATATGAAAATCCCTGAATGTCTTTCATCTGTCCTTCCTGTAGTGACTAGCGGTCCATGTTAGCTTTGCAAACATCTTAATTGTGTTAAATGGAGGAAAAAGGGGGGAGATTAAAAGCCATTAATGTGTGCTGGTTGCGGGTATGCTATTCCCGGGATGGTGCTTTTGTTCACTTTGGCAAAGCGGAGGAGAGAAATTCACCTTGAAACTCAGAGCACACCGAAATTATGGTCCCTGCGTCTGATTTAAAAGCTGTTATCTCACTGTTTTACACAGTGTCAAACTCGCTTTGATCATATTTGCATTTATTTTTGCGACTGCCTCATTCCATCCCACATATGCTGATTTCTGTAAACTTGTCTATCTTGCTTTTACCTTTGCAGACCCCTTTTTTTTTTTACTGGTGCCTTCTCGACCTGTCTGTCTGTCTGTCTGTCTGTCTGTCTGTCTGTCTGTCTGTCTGTCTGTCTGTCTGTCTGTCTGTCTGTCTGTCTGTCTGTCTGTCTGTCTAAGCATCAGATAATCTCACTGGGAGAGACTTTAGAGGACTCTCCATCTGTGTATAAATAGCTCTGGATGAATTATTGAGGGATCTGGGGTTGCTAATAATCCCACAGGACCCATCTGACAATGACACAGAAGATGGAGGGAAAACAATTACGCAGGCTTTCTCCTTCAGAAGGGTTGGGATGGTGATGGGGGGAGAACTCAGTGGCCTCTGGGAGCCTCCTCGCGGGGCCCAACATCTTGGCTAATAAACCCAATTAAGTCTCCGGAATCAATTGGAGCCCCCGGGGTGTCCTCTCTCTTCCGTTCCCTGACGGTATGCAACAACAGGAAGTGTAATGATTCATGTTCTTCCCCCTTCTGTGTTTGGATCATCCTCTCATCTCCATCTCACAGGTTGGCAAAGAGGACGGGACAGGACAGGATGTCCGCTGAGGAAGGATAATAGGACAGGGAGAGGAAAGGAGAAGAGGGGGAAGTAGACTGGAGAAGAACACAGAGGAATATTAATAGGAGTGTTTATCCTGTAAGGACCTGGGGGACAAGACATGGGACCACCCCCATGAGAGGAAGTCTTCATAGTTCTATCTATCTATCTATCTATCTATCTATCTATCTATCTATCTATCTATCTATCTATCTATCTATCTATCTATCTATCTATCTATCTATCTATCTATCTATCTATCTATCTATCTATCTATCTATCTATCTATCTATCTATCTTCTTTGATTCTTTTACAGAGGTGTCTGATCAGTGGCGTAAAGTAGAAATAAAATTTTACTAACTATCTAAAGATTTAATATTAATTATCACTCAGTGACTCATCGGCCATTCCCACCTTCCAGCTAGTTGATTCTGACTCAGCCTACACGCCACCGGCTCAGCAGTAAAGCAGATTTCTGTCGGAGAGATCAAACATCAGGGATGTAAAAGTTAGTTAAAACAGCGTTGCATCTCTTTCTTACTGGAAATCAGACAGAAGAAAAATAAACACATTTTCACCTTATTTTGTGATTCATGTTTGCAACTTTTTTAAATTTTATTTAAAAAAAAAGAAAATAAAAACAGATTTTAAGTGTCTTCATGCTGCTTACATTCTTTCATCAGCCTGGAGCACAAGATACACCCTAGTGAGAATTTTGTAAATTGAAAAAAAAAAAATGTGAGTAAAACTGGGTTAAATTCGTCACACAGACTGAAAAAAAAACTTTTCTAAAACACCTACGTTTAGTTTTAGATGTGAAATCGAGGTCTGCATTTAGCTGAGACAAGTAAAAAAATGTACAATGATGTAAAGCTTAAACTCAGGTCTCTCAAAGTAAAGCATCCACCCACAAGTCTTAGGCTACATTCAGACTGCAGGCTGAAGTGACCTAAATCCCATGTTTTTGCCCCTATGTGACCTGTAGGAGCCTTGCCTCAAAGTCTCCAAGCTGAATGTGTGCATGTGGCATCACTGTTCCCTCCACTGTGCATGTGTGACACATATAAGATGCATTCCGTTCAAACAGCAAGTCACATTCAGGTCGAATTTCACTGGAAATATGAACATTCTTGCAAAACGATCAGATCTCACAAAATAATCAGAATTGAGCATTAAGACCTGCAGTCTGAACGTATCATAACAGAGGTAAACAACATCCATGTGCATAGAAAATTGTTAAATTGACAGATTGTTAATAATTAACTTTGCATTAGCTCCAGGTTTTGAGTCTATACACGAAGACAAAATACATTCACTCAGAAAATGAACTGATTCCACTAATAAATCTTACACTGGATCCCTAAACAGAATTCTATCAGATATAGTCTATATCTTGTGAAAATGAAAAGCGTAAACAGAATCGCTTTGGAAACTTTTCAAGTTTAAATCCAGGAGTCAAGATTTCAGTGAATGTTCAGTGAGATCTTCTTTTAAATTTGACATAAACTGTCCATTTGTTTCTGTGTTACATGGTAATATTAGCCGGGATCAATGCACCCCTACAGACTCTGACCTGTAACGGTGCAGACTTTGGGTTCATCTTGGGAGTCGTTCCATGTTTAATAATTCATATCCCAAAAAGCTAAATTTGGTCATCCAAACATTTCCTGACAAAACAGACTGAGGTTAAAGAGAGAGTGAGAAGATTTGTCTAACTCATCGAATTTTAGGGGCAGATTGAGGTATTCCGAATGTGTGTGTGTGTGTGTGTTTCACCATCTGGGGAGCCTTTAAGAAATGTGTATGCCTGTTCACGCGTCTTTGTTTCATGTGTTAGTGTGGTTTAAGTAGGTACTTTAGCTTCTGGCATGAGAACTCAAGCATCTCATGTAAACCCCTTTCAGTGTGTGTTTAAGTGTGTGTGTTTGTACGAATGTGTACATTTGCACAAGTTTTTTGTCCTGACCCTGAAGGGAGGAGAGGATGGGGTGGAAGGGTGGATAGAGTGGAGGGTGAATGGAGCATGGTGTGTTGGGGGGGTGACAGTGTCCTAATGATGCATTTTCTACTCCATTGATTCAGTGGCTCTGCTCTCCAGTAAATCCTTCACATGCAACACATTAAAGCTGGTCCTTTTTCCTTCTTCACAGATCGATTAGGACAGCTTAGAGACGGCCACTCGTGGAAGCAGGGCTATAGATGCAGCGTGTTGTCCCCAAAAGCATACAAACACACACACACATACCACTGTTTCCTTCCATTCATTGTCAGTTTTTAATTTTATGATAAATATCCTCATCTGTATTTGATTGTGATGAAACAGTGTATGAACACTTTAAATATACTTTTTATTAATAATTAAATATATTATCAATAGATATTCTGTAGTATGAGCCAGCTCTTTAGTAGTTTTGAAAGTTTTTTGTTGACTAATGAACCAGCCCACCTTGAAGTTCACCATATATATGTATTTGGAGCAGTTCAGAGCCACTTTGCATTTATGATTATATTAAGTTTAAAAAATAAATGCAGTCCAACCAGAAATCAGAGGCGTGTGCTACCTTCATCATTTTCATGTGTTTACACAAAAACAGAAATGTGTAGTCAGCATCTGTAAGAGTCAGAACTCTATTCAAACTGTTAGAAATAGATGAATTTGATTCCTGCTGCTAACTCAGTTTATAAAAACATGTTTGCATCTTCAGTAAAACTCACTCTAAAGATTGACATTTTAATTGTCTTTGATGAGCTTCATCAATAAGTTCATTATGTCTTCTTTTCTCTATTTCTTCTTTAATGTTTCTTTTTTTTCAGACAAGTTTAAGGATTTATCTCATTTATCGTGACTTGTTTTTCGGTTGGAAGGATGCTGATGACACCCAAAATATGTCAATGTAAAGAAAAACCCTGATACTTTATTGTCAGGAGCCGTGGGTTTGGCCACGGTTTCCTGTTTGTGGGTTTTGGAGTTTGTTTTGTATTGAGGTTTGAGTTTAGGTTAGAGTTAAGTTGTTTATTGTATTATGTCTTTATGTGTAGTCAGAGTGGGTCTAGTGTGGAGTGTGGATTGTTGTCTTAGTCTGGTGTCTGAGTTCATCTGTTTGTCTGTTAGATCATTGTCTGCACCTGCGTCTTGTCCTGGTCCGCACTATTTAAGGTTTGAGATGTTGTCTGTTTAGTGCCGGACCGTTGTCATCTGTGGATTGTCATTTGTCCTTGTCATGAGTCTTTTGTGAGAGTTAGAGTTAGAGTTAGAGTTAGAGTTAGAGTTAGAGTTAGAGTTAGAGTTAGAGTTAGAGTTAAAATTAGAGTTAGAGTTAGAGTTAGAGTTAGAGTTAGAGTTAGAGTTAGAGTTAGAGTTAGAGTTAGAGTTAGAGTCTGTAGTTATCGTCACCATTTGGAAATCTGGATTTTGAGTTTTTCCCTTTGGACTCCTGCCTCCTCCACCTCCAAGTGAGTAGTGCCTTTTGTTTGTTACTTTGAACTTTGGATTTGTACTTTGAATTTTGTTTTGTTATTTTGTTGTACTCTGGATTAACCCCCCTGTCTCCCACGGCAATAGTATTTGTGTTTGGTTTTGTTTTCCCCCTCCTGTGTTTTGTTCTTTAATAAACTCCTTTTTATTTGAGCCTGCCACTCTCCATCCCACCTTGTGTTTCATGACACTTTATACAGAAAGAAACATTTAACATCTATATGTCTTTTAATGAGGTAAAGAAAACTGAAAATGATTCATTCTTAAACAGAAAAAAGCTGAATTGAAGAGATGTGATCAGCTTTCTCAGTTCACCACAAACGACTGGTCGGATCATCTTATAGGAGGTTGCTATAACACACCAGAACAAATAAATTCACCTCGTCCTTTATGATACAACCCATTAGTTTCCTTCACTCTGCTGAAATATTATCAATCTTAGAACCAGCTCTGATGACTCTCTGAAACAGTTACTGAATTTTTAAAACCTGCTTTACAATGAAAAAAAGTACTTTATGTGAATAACTGAATATTTTACTTTTTCTAAAGTCACAAAGAGCACACGAGCAATTTCTGAGCTCATATTACACACTTGAACGTTTTTTTTAAATATCTAATGGGTGTACAAAGCTACACGTAAAAAAAAATTATACTAAGAAAGTTGGTTTGTTCTTCAAGACCTTGTCTGTGTTCCCTGAAATAGCCTCCATCCTTCGCCTATTTTTTCCATAGTGAGTAATGATCTGAAAGGTCAGCAAAGGTGAAGGGGATAAAAAAAGAGTGCTGCTGTCTTTTATTGGATGACTATTCCTTGCAGCACCAAAAATTGAGGGAGGCTGGAAGAGAACGATGCACTTTAATATAAGAAGCAGTTAAATATGTTAAATATATGCATTGTGTTGTTTAAAAACATGTAATATTATTACTATTTCACAGCTGTTAAAATTGTATAAGGAGTATTGTGTGCCTTTTACATAAGATTACTGTGAAGCGTGCTTATTTACAGGATTTTCACGTTGCTTTCTTAGAACAGGATAATATTTTTCAGTGTATATTTTTCTTGAGTATTTCTGGTACCTTCTGTTAGACAAAAGGAAAGTTAGATTCCATTCTGTAAGATCAGTAGAGGAAATCTGAATATGTTGGCTTTAAGTCTTAATTAGCATTCCAATCAATAATGTGACAAGTCAGCACTAAGACCCATTTCAGGATGGTTGAAGAATGCCCCGCCCATCATATAACACTGACAACAGATAAAGATATGCTAAGTGAGTAGCAGGCATGACAGAACTGGACTAACCTGCAGTGGGGGGGGGGG
>SSNP01000003.1:2403057-2427245 GCA_006937955.1 Pachypanchax playfairii
GAGTTAGAGTTAGAGTTAGAGTTAGAGTTAGAGTTAGAGTTAGAGTTAGAGTCTGTAGTTATCGTCACCATTTGGAAATCTGGATTTTGAGTTTTTCCCTTTGGACTCCTGCCTCCTCCACCTCCAAGTGAGTAGTGCCTTTTGTTTGTTACTTTGAACTTTGGATTTGTACTTTGAATTTTGTTTTGTTATTTTGTTGTACTCTGGATTAACCCCCCTGTCTCCCACGGCAATAGTATTTGTGTTTGGTTTTGTTTTCCCCCTCCTGTGTTTTGTTCTTTAATAAACTCCTTTTTATTTGAGCCTGCCACTCTCCATCCCACCTTGTGTTTCATGACACTTTATACAGAAAGAAACATTTAACATCTATATGTCTTTTAATGAGGTAAAGAAAACTGAAAATGATTCATTCTTAAACAGAAAAAAGCTGAATTGAAGAGATGTGATCAGCTTTCTCAGTTCACCACAAACGACTGGTCGGATCATCTTATAGGAGGTTGCTATAACACACCAGAACAAATAAATTCACCTCGTCCTTTATGATACAACCCATTAGTTTCCTTCACTCTGCTGAAATATTATCAATCTTAGAACCAGCTCTGATGACTCTCTGAAACAGTTACTGAATTTTTAAAACCTGCTTTACAATGAAAAAAAGTACTTTATGTGAATAACTGAATATTTTACTTTTTCTAAAGTCACAAAGAGCACACGAGCAATTTCTGAGCTCATATTACACACTTGAACGTTTTTTTTAAATATCTAATGGGTGTACAAAGCTACACGTAAAAAAAAATTATACTAAGAAAGTTGGTTTGTTCTTCAAGACCTTGTCTGTGTTCCCTGAAATAGCCTCCATCCTTCGCCTATTTTTTCCATAGTGAGTAATGATCTGAAAGGTCAGCAAAGGTGAAGGGGATAAAAAAAGAGTGCTGCTGTCTTTTATTGGATGACTATTCCTTGCAGCACCAAAAATTGAGGGAGGCTGGAAGAGAACGATGCACTTTAATATAAGAAGCAGTTAAATATGTTAAATATATGCATTGTGTTGTTTAAAAACATGTAATATTATTACTATTTCACAGCTGTTAAAATTGTATAAGGAGTATTGTGTGCCTTTTACATAAGATTACTGTGAAGCGTGCTTATTTACAGGATTTTCACGTTGCTTTCTTAGAACAGGATAATATTTTTCAGTGTATATTTTTCTTGAGTATTTCTGGTACCTTCTGTTAGACAAAAGGAAAGTTAGATTCCATTCTGTAAGATCAGTAGAGGAAATCTGAATATGTTGGCTTTAAGTCTTAATTAGCATTCCAATCAATAATGTGACAAGTCAGCACTAAGACCCATTTCAGGATGGTTGAAGAATGCCCCGCCCATCATATAACACTGACAACAGATAAAGATATGCTAAGTGAGTAGCAGGCATGACAGAACTGGACTAACCTGCAGTGGGGGGGGGGGGTTAAAACCCATAAAGGTCAATAAGAAGTTATTCAGGAAAACAAACAGCCAGTCAGCTGACAGAATCTGGTGTGGGATCAACTTAAAGTGACACAGTGCCTTTGAGTTGAATCCAAAAACATAAATCTCTGAACAAAATCAAGGCTCTTCACAATTTCTAATTTCTTTTAGAACTTACACTTTTTACTACAGAGAGGCTCTGAAACTTAACTAACCGAACTTTCAACTCTCAGTTGTACAAAAAAGTCTATAAATACTTCAGATTTGGCTTTCAGGACGTCACTTTGTCCTCATTTTTAGGTTTTTAAAGTTCTTTTCAGAAATTCTCTTTGTTTTTGTGGATTGGATTTCAGTTTGTGTCTTTGTGTGATTCCACAGGAACGTTACGCAATGTTTTATATATTTCTATAATTCAGTGTTCCAGACATGCACAAGATATTTGGAATGAGACACCATGAACCATAAAGCTTGACTTGGAATGTAAACTCTGGGGGGGGGGGTCTGTTTTTTGCCATTCAAACACATTGTTGGATCATTTTTTTATGCAGAATACTAGATTTGTATGTAAGTTACCTGTGGGGGGCGCTTACTTCAGTGATCTGCAATCTTTTAAAACCTTCTGACTATAATCCTGATGTTCTTATAGTTTTACAATAAAAGTTTGTATTGTTCAAAATACTAGTACTTCCCTGCAACTCTGTTGTTTTTTTATACTGACAACAGAAGATTAACAAACGGATGTTGGCTAATTAATTAACTGGGATGTTTATGCCGCAGTAATGAGACTAAAAGCTGTTTATTTCATAGACAGACACACTAACTTGTACGTTTGTTGGAAAGATTTGTTTCAAAACACCTTAAAATTTCAATCAAATTGAAATCAAAAAGACTTTCTGAATCCTCAAAGGGAAATTAGATGTTGCTGTAACCCATTTTTTCTCCAAGAGCTGTGGACATGTAGCATCTGTGTTGTGGAAAACTTGAAGAAACACCTGACTGAAGACACTCTGTTATTGAGTCACCTCACTCTTCTTCTCCTGATTGCTAGATACAGACAGTTGGAAGTGGGACGCAGTGAGGTCACCAAAAAAGAGATGCGTGGCACTCTTCCAGGAGCCAAGTCATGAATGTCCGTGTTGTTCACTGATGGAAACAATTCTGAACAGTCAAATATTTATTTTATTTTGCAAGACATTATGGTGACTATCTCTCCCGACAAAAAAGTAAGAGGACGGGTCGTTTATCTCTGTCTAACTGGAAACAACGTGACAGTACTAAGTTTAGATGATGGGAACAAAATGATGGAACATTTTATTGGTTTTGAAACCAGTCAGAAACCTGCATGCCCAATGCAACCAAAGATGAAATGTGTTAGTGAAGACATAAACAGTTTTTACTACAATAATTATATGGAACCTTCATTGTTGACCCCAATCCCCTAACTTGGAACAAAGACTCAGAAATGTAAGATAACGTTTCTTCTGTCTGTTAGAAAACATTTCTATTTTGACTTACATGTCGTTGTTTCCCTCAGCAAAGCAGCACTTCAACATATAACTATAAAACAAAAATATAGTTTTAATTCCCTGATTTCAATCATTTATTATTTTACAGTGTTTAATTCTTTCTTTTTAACCCATTTTAGCAGCAAATTAATGAATTCTTCAAACCTTTTTGCTCATAAAATACAGACAGACAATCTTTTTAAAAAGATATAAAACATATTCTTGTGTTTATTTGGAATCCTTGGTTGAGATGAGGTTTCACAGAACCTCGGTGGAGGGAAACAGAGATTTCTATTGGCTGACTGAAATTGGACTGTTTCAAACAAAGTTTTTGTGACAAAGTTTTGAGAGGCAGAGTTCCAGGTCCAAGCTGCAGATCTGCAGCTGAGCCACGAATAAAGCCTTTTAATGCTATTGACTCTTTTCAGGCTCCTACCAAGATGTTCTGAAATATTTAAATGATCGCTGGGAGTTTCTCCCATCTGTAGCTGGGAATAAAAGACGAGAGAGAGAGGAGGGGCATTTTATGTCAGTCTTTTACAATCCTTGAATTAATAGGCACCAGATAATTAGAGGATTCTGTGCAGTAACATTTCCCTCTAGTTTTTTAGTCTTGGGTGGCATCAGGCGAGGCACGGTGGTAAAAAAAAAAAATTATGCATTCAATAACAGTGCAGATGGCTAACTCAGGAGTACTTTTGATTTTGGTAGAACTATAATTGGAGTCAGAGGAGAATTTGAAGACCCGAGTATCTCCATCCAAGGCCACATCAGCTGATGTCACAGAGGTCAAGTCACAACACTGCAAGTTTTAACATTGTATAATCATTATTATAATCAGATTTTATGTTAAAGGTCTACTGAGTGGGATTTTCTGGCGAGTAGCAGCAAAGCTGCAGGTGCAACACTGTTTTTTCTTTATATAAATCCTGGAAATAGGCTTTTGTTTGATGAGACAAAGCTGTTCAGAGTGGAGCCCTGCCTCCTCCGAGCAAACACCAGATCCAAGGCGATCCCAGTTTAACGTGACAGAATCACAGATCAAGTTCTTCAGGAAGACCTTCAACACACTGCACATCTCCTTGATGATCCGGTTCCCTTGCTTCACTTTCCTGTTGAGGCATATCCATGTTTTATTTATGCAGTGATGCAGTTTCCTTCCAGAAGCTGCAGGAAAATGTGTGTTACCTTGACAGCACCATCCAACTAAAAGTTTGCAATTAGCTGAATCATTTAGCTGCTTCTTTTTCTTAAAATGAATCTAAACTCAAACATAACTTTAACATCTTTAAAACCACAATGATCTTTTTTAAAATGTTTTAGACTCAGTTCTGTTTGCTAGTATTATTAACCTTTATCATCTGCTACCTTAAAAAGGTACATATTTTTTCAAGGAATAAATAAAATGACTTTTGATTATGACAGATGGGGTGAATAAAAAGTGCTTATAAATGTAGGTTTATGTCAGATAATACATGAAAACATCCAAAACCAACGAAGGAAGCCCACATCCCCAAGACAACTGAAGGCTCTAAGGCTTTAAGCTCCTCGGACGCGAGGAGCTGTTAAGTCGATGATAATACACTCTCAATTCAATTTAATCTAGGCTAAGAAGCCAAGCTATGACAGAAGTGTTACCAGGGCACCCTGCCTAGAAAGATCAAGACCCCACAATGTCACAGTGAGAAACCAGCAGGAAACACAGACCTTGGGAATAAAATAAAACACAAACCTTCACATTAAGGAGCAGCTTTAAAAGATTTGAAAGCTTGTCATCTGTACAGCAGCATTTACATCTGAAACTGTTAAACATGACTTATTTTGATCCAAAGATATTGAAAGAGCTACGATAGAATAATGTCATATCTGAGGTAAAGTGAAAACTAGCTTCATCGTGATCCAAGATGAAACAAAAAAAATGTGAATCAAATGATACACATGAGCACAACAAACACAACAAAGTGCTGAACTCAGATGTTTTCTTCAACAAATAGAAGAAGAACACAAAAGCTTTGCAAGGATAATAATATGTGCAATAAGCTCAAAAAATACAATTAATAATCATTCAAATAAGTTGAAAATCTTAATAAGAGTCGATGCTGCAGTTATTTGGCGGTAACCAACTGCTAATTGCTAATGAAATTGGGCAGCATGAGCTGAATACATGAAGAGGCTTTTCAGTAAAACAATAAAGTAACTTAAAGATTATATGAAAGAGGGAAAGTTTTGCTGTTTCATTTCATGGTTGATCTGTGAACAGAATACTGAAATCTCAGATCCATGCTCCCAAAATTCAAGGCTAAAACGTTCGAAATTTCACAAGAAATGCTGCTGTTAAAATGTTGCTGTCAACAGATACAGTTTTATTTTAATTAGCATGTCAAATATTCTTTCTAAACAACATAATAAAGTGAGGGGAATAATAGGACAAATTTCTAATTCAATAGGTTCGTGTTTTTAGTTGCTAACTTTACGGGAAATTCCTCGCACACAAGCAGCTCATGAAGATTAACAAGGTCAAAACTATGTAGTTTAACACAGTTGTCGCTCGAGTGAGGCCTGGTGTCACTTGGTGGATTTCTTTCTTCTCCCCTAAACAGAAAGTTATTCAGTCTCCTCTATTCCCTTGCTGCTTTCTTTCATCTTCTCTCTCCCTTTTTTTCTATTTTTCTTGTGTCTTTCACTCTTTTCCAGTATCTCTCTCTCTCTCTCTGTGGGTGTGTGTCCCTTTAGGGTGTCTGCAGCAGTTGAGATAAGAAGCGAGTGTAGGACACAGGAGGATGGTGTTCACAGAAGCTAGGTGATCTTATCTGCTCTCCTTCTCCCTCTTTTTCCAAGCTTCTCTCTCTCTCTCTCTCTCTCTCTCTCTCTCTCTCTCTGCTGTTCGCCTCCCCCTCTTTCTTTCTTTTTTTTACTCCCTTGCCCTTCCTGCCCTCCCCCACCATCCCACCATCCTCTTTCACACACATTCTCTCAGATCCCCTCTGTGCTACTGTTGATTTGAATTTGAAGTGATGGGAAACTAAATTGGCAGCATTGACAGCAGAAACAAACAGCTTATCTCTCTCTCCTGGGCCAATATGGGTCTTAGTCAGATACTGGAGCCACTGCCAGCATCTGACTTGTGACGATGATGATAAATTGAACGTTTGTTGACTGTCACTTTGAATGTGTGAGCATGTGAATATGTGTACGTTTTACTGTGTTAGCATCTATGCCTCGTCCATATGCGTGAGAGTAAACGAAGTTTTCAGCTGATAGCTCTTTGGAAGTCACCTCACAGGTACAAAAATACTATTTTTCGCCTGCCAAACTGCATGATGTTGGCATTATTTGTAGAGTCAACTAAAGCAGTATGAACAAATTTTGTTTTTTTGTGACAGGCGCCTAAAAAATAAAGTGCCTAAAGATCCTATTTAAACTAGTTTTCTTTGATGTGAGACACAACACTGTTTTAAGCCTTGACTAAGATGTTTTTTATGCTCAAAGGATTAATGTGAGTGTTAAATGGCTTAACAAAAAAAAAAAAAATGAATTCCTCTCAAAAATGGTCATGTAAAAGGAGCGAACTAGTACTAGAAATTCTAGGCTTCTAATTTTAATGCCAAACTAAAAGGACATGAAGAATCAGTGGTGGCTCATTATTTTTCACAGTAATTTTTATCTATGTATATACAATCAACAGGTATTCAAGTAGAACTACGACATACCTGCAGTCCTTGTGATCTTTGTAGCCGAGCATTTACACCAGAAGGCTTGAGAGACATTTGCTCTTATCAATAAATTTGCACGTCGAGACTAGATTGTATTTCCCTCACAGGCGGAAAAGACATAAGAACTAAGTATCCAACACGAATATTTTGAAGACAAACTTTAAGATAAGGTTTGCTGCATGTCAACGTGATAGCTTTAAAAATGTGGGATGAAGTATTTGTGATGGTAAAAATGACATGACGGGTGTAGAAAGGAGACGAACGTCCTCTGACTATGATGTGATTTAAACGTAAAACAATTACAATCAGAATATAAAATGATTCTGTTCAAATTAGGTTTCAGTTTTGTAAAAGATAAACTCTGAATTTCTAAAGATGAATCAAACATGTGGAGTGATTTTTACAATGACTTTGTACACTTCATGAAGGTGAAAAAGAGGCTAAAAGAGCAGTATTTAAGTATTTTATTTTATTTTATTTTATTTTATTTTATTTTATTTTATTTTATTTTATTTTATTTTATTTTATTTTATTTTATTTTATTTTATTTTATTTTATTTTACAAACCTGCATAAACTCCATGTTGCTCCTCTGAAGTGAATCTTTTTCTGGCACTTACATTCATGATGCAGCCGTGGATTGAACCATCAATAAAACGCAGATATATCTGAAGCCTAAATGTAACATCTATCCATTTCCTATATGTGCTTGTTCTTGTTCAGCTCACATGTTGTGAAGCTGGAGTGAGTCTCCAGACTCAAAGGGTTACACTCAGGTCACCAGTCCATCAGAGAGTCAAACCTTAACAGTAAAATAAGGTTTGTTTTGTTTTGTTTTTTTCAAAATGCACGGTAAAATAGAGTTTGTGTCCAGATAAATACTTGCAAATTAAATGAAAATTCCTTTTCATGATTTCGGTAAGATGGTGCGATAGATCACTGAATTAATTACAGCTGAGTAAAACACTCAAACAGGAAATTCAGCAATATTATCTGCCACATAAAAAACGACATATAGTTACACTAACAAATGCTAACACTTGTATTTCATCGAATCATTCTACGTATGTACTTTAACTATATAAATTTTCAAACTGTGATTGAGTATCATCAGATTGTCACTTGTTTGCTCAAAATAACAAAATTTGCTTCTTCCATCCATGTTGGAGACATTAGTTGGGATACATGGGCAGCAAACATGCAAGCGAGTGTCAGGCCCACGAATCAGAGGTTTGCATGTGTTTCCTGTGGGACAGCACCAGCATGTAGCATTAACACGACAGGCCCTGAGAGGACAAGGAGGTAGCAAAGCTGTCAGCGGCCAGCTCCCACTCCGCCTAATGAGAGAGTGGCCCGTTAATTAAAAACACCAACAGGCTGAGCTCCCCAGTGTCCCACCATCAGGACGACCTGGGGTTAAAGACTCAGAGCAGAGAGGAAAGAATGCGTGCTGCTTCCACATATAGTACATGTTCACTCAGTAATAAACCAGCATTTAAAAAGAACAAAGACGAGTTGTTTTCTTCCTCTTTAAACTAAACTGCATTTTTGCATCTTTTGCAGGATGGGGGGGGGGGGGGGGGGGGGATTATGATAATTATTTAAAGCTTTGCTCTTGATGTTCACTGAACAAACTGGTTCTTTTGCATCTTTGTGCTTATGTTTGCTGCAGTGGCAGCAGTTACCACTTTACCAAAGTCTGGATGCCAATATATGCAGCTAAATCAACAAATATTTAAAATCCTGTGGAAGAGGAGGGTCTACTGTGTGTTTACTTTGATTTTTTTAAAGATTCTAATGCTGCCAGAATTGCTGTTAGTTCACCGACAAATAATTCATTTTTAAATTGTATTTTTTCTGATAGAAACTAACAGAAGTTAGCTTAAATAAACAATGTGTGTGAGTGAAAGAGTGAATGGAGGGAAATAGGGTGGGGAGGGTGAAGGGTGGGGGTGGGAGGGGAGAACAAGCTTAACACCTGCTGGAACAGCATGATCTCAGACCGTGTTCTAACACAGCAGCCTTTTGTGCTGTTTCCTTTGTAAGTACTTTATTAAACTGTCAAACACATGAATCATTAGCCTTGATCTGCAGATTGACAGTCTGTCAGCTCTGACAGTGGAGTGTGCCTCTCTGTCAACAGGGGGTGGCGAGGGAACGGCTTACACGTTCCCCCCAGCTTTGTCGTCTCCCGTGCCTCCATCTTCCTCCCACCCCCCACATGTCAACCCAGGTGCTAACGAAACCGAGGATTGTGGGTAGTCCTGGAGCATATGGAGCGGGGAGGGAGGAAAGGAGAGGGTTTCTGAACCTCCCCCCAAGAGGGAGAAGCTGTCAGGCTGCCTATCCCTGTCACAGCAGCCAGAAGAGCGCGATGGACAAATGGATAACTGCTATTTCAGACTGCCAGGGAGAAGCTCAGTCAGATTCAATGATTTGGGCAAAGCAGTTCTCACAAACATTGGTGCAGTTTTTGGTTCTCAGTTTCTCTTTGAAATTATTCAAAAATATCTGGCTTGTTTAGACATTAAACTAAAGTTTATTGTGCACAACCAGTGACAGATTCATGCAAACAGTTATGAACTCACTGCGTGTGAATGCGAACAGAGTTTCAGAGCGCTGGCTGCAGGCTTCCTCGGTGTGTGTTCACGTGTGTGTGGTTGTTGGATATTTCCTGATGAAACCTGCAGCTTAGCTGTCTCTCCTTGTCTGTCCCCATTTCCCATAACATAATCATGTCTTTCTTTTTTCCCTTCTTTCTTTCCAGGCTGTGCCTTCCTCACCTACTGTGCCAGAGAATCAGCACTCAAAGCCCAGAATGCATTGCATGAGCAGAAGACCCTGCCCGGAGTAAGTCATACATCTATAGAATTCACTGTCAACCCCAGAAGCTGATACTCACACAAACATTATCTCAGAATGTCTTCAGGAGCAGGAACGCTCCGTTTGGTATGTAAATATTCCAAATCAAGCTGGAATCTCCATAGCAGCTGATCACGGATTGAATAGACGCCAGACACGAGCGCAGCTCTTCTTTTTCTCGAAGCCTCTTTTCACTGTCTCCCTCACCCTTCCCTTTGACAGTCACATACACACAAACCCATAGGGGAGAAACCACACAGCATCACATCATAGGCTTACTATTTATAGTCCTCCCTTCAGTTTGTGTAAATGAATGTGTACTTGTGTGTTTGTGTGTGTGGGGGTGTGTGGACAAACATCTGAGATAGAAGGAGAGAGATGAAAAGTAGGTGGGCGGATGGATGGAGGCATTTTCTGCGTTTATGTGCACATGCTGCACGGTGACGCAAGCTGGCCGTAGCACAAGTGTGCGTCGTGAATGTATCCCCGCTACACATGTACACACCAGATGCTCACATTCTGTGGATGTTAATAGTCTCATGTACGGTACAGCTGGATGCAAAGTTGTTCTGATGCTGAGCTCTTATTCACACATGATAAACTGAGTAAGTTGTAGGAAAGAAGCAGCTTTTCATTCATTAGAAGTAGGTGAGTTTGAAGATTCTTGTGCTATTTTAGCTTTTTTTTTTCCAGCTACTGTACTCACATTTACAATTTTGTATTTGTGTGAGTTTAAGCTTCACTGTTTTTTTTTTTTTTTTTCTTTTTTAAGTATGCGCACGCACCTGAACGCCTGCACACGCACTGAGTGAGGTGCACGTACCAGCTCTAGCTTGTGTGCGGAAGGAAGTTTTGATGCGTTTCTGTCAGGCCCGACTCGGCTTGCTCTGTTTGTTTTTAATGACGCCTCCAGGGAAGCTGACAGTCGCCGTGTTGAGCGCACAGCCTTTGATGTGAGTGATTATGACATCACAGACGTGCAGTCGAGAAGAGCGGAGGAGTGGGGATCCGTGCTCTCTGTTTTTTTATTTATTTATTTTTTTCCACTTCCCAGTGGCATATTATTCAGAGAGGAAGAGGGAGGGGAGAGACAGAGACACATGGAAAGAGAGGAGGAGAGATTAAATATTTGACCAAACTCAGAATGCCATTTTGTGTTCACATAAAGTGTGCTGCCGGTTTACATTTTCTGCCTTTGCTTTGTTTTGTTTGTATGTTTTATAAGAAAGTATCTGTAGATGTTGAAGGGAAATAATGGTTGAAAGTCACTTACAGTCGACCTAATTTTAAAAGAACATGCTAAAAAGAAATATCTTCACCAGCAGAGGGACAGTCTGTAGTTTAGATCTGAAACATGGTGAGTGTTAAATGAACACGGTAACATCATAGGACAGACCTAGATGCTCAACAAACCTTGAAACAGAGAACTCAGTTTAAGCTGGTGCAAGTAAAACTAACAAACAGAACAAATGAGGTCATTAGCAAGTGAGCCAAAACTTGGTCCTGGAAAAGACTCTTTTTGGCACACAATAACCCCCCCCACCCCCACCCCACCCCCACCCCCCTGCCCACCCTCATTCTTTCTTTCTCCTTTTGTCTTCTGCTTTCAGTCTCTATCAGTCACAAGCAAATAAAATCCCTTTTCGTTTCCTTTTCTTAAGCCACTTTCCTCCTCACTTCATATCCTGGTGCACTTTCATCATCAAAGATGTTCACCACCCCACCCTCCCAAACATTTAAAAAGCATTACCACCAACATTTTTTTTTCCTTCTGCTGCCAGGTGAGCAGAGAGAAAAGGGGATTTTGCTTCCTAGTGGAAATGCCTGGTAAGCATGGCTGCAGGCTGTTGATGTAGTGACAGACAAAATACTGAGGGCTGCCTTATGAGACTGTGTGAGTGCATGAGTGAAGCCGAGTGTCTGCAGTGTCAGGAGAGATTTTAGATAAACAAGTGACAAGCAAAAAAAAAAAAAAAGACCGACGCTAAAGCAAATCTAGTATTTGGCTATTTGTGACAAACAAAAGGACAAATTGTTTCCACATACTTCATTCAGTTCTAGCTTTAGAAACTACCGGTACCCAATATAATACAGGAAGTGTTTATGCTAATACAAATAAATACATTTTATCGGCTACTAACACAGAAATCACTGTTGTTTTATTATTTGAAGGCATTCAGAATGTTTAGGGCATATATTGAAAAGGGAGGACAACACACAGAGAGGAGAAAGTGAGAGTCTGGTTAGCAGAGGACTTCCTGTAAATGGATAATCCATGGAGTTGTAGGATGACTGTCAGGGACATTTCATGCTTAGAGGAATATAACAGCTATTTTGAAGTAGGTGTCTGTACAAAAGTTTAAATGAATCACTAGTTTACCTGTTGTAGATAGTTTTTTGGATGACTTCAGTTTGGTAAAATAGAGTTTACATCTAAAAACAACTTTATATGTTGTTACGTTCAAGATTCAAGGAATCTTTGTTATCCCCATGAGGCAGTTTATGATGCAGCATCAGCAGTACAATTTACTCTCCAAAACATAACAACGAAATTGAAAAATGAAAATAATGATGCTTTTCAAACTTACACAAAACACATTTTAAAATAACCAAAATATTCCTTTGAGAAATTTCTGACTTCTCCACTGTTGGGAGTGGCACATACGGTAGAGCTTGTAAAAAAGTTGTGAAATCTGCAGTATGACAAATATGATCTGAGACCGGGTTGGAGGCATCGCCCCTTTTGAAGTTTGTTGTACCATCAGAGTTTGGTGTACGTCGGCACCTCTTCTTGTTTCACACAATCGAAAAACTGCCACACTGCTGAGTTATTGTTTTGTTGGTTTTCTTCTTTTTTATTTTAGGGAGTTGGCAAGTAAAACATCTTTTTTTTTAATCTGCGATGTCCACTACTGTGGTTTTATTTGGTATCCACCCACTGATCATTGCAGTAGTATCACAGTTCTCAACCTCCAAAGGGAACTTATGGATTTTTGAAACCACAGATTCAGGAGGAGCTTTGCTTTTCAGTCAAGCCTCGGAACAATAAACTAACTCTTTAAGAGTATTTAAAGCTGGACTTCCCACATTTGCTTCACGGACTTTGAATATATAAACGTATATTGTGGACCAATCCCCACATCTGGTTATGAGTTTTGTTTTTTGTTTTTTTGAGAGACATAAGTCACTAAAATATGCATCAACCTGTAACATTCTTTGGCTTGATTTGGTTATGCATCAAACATGTGTGATTTTACATGTAGAGAACATTTTCTTACAGCCTTGCTTGTTTTTTGTTGTTTTGACATTAATTTCAGATGGCAACTTAACAAACACATAGACATATTCTGAGTAGATAAAATGAGTAATGCTTCCCTGTTTGGGGGACAGACCTGCAGCATGTTCCAAATGCCCGTTCCATCCATGAGATCCTGCATTTCCAACTACAGCAAGAAGCAATAAGAAGCTTCTCTATTGACTCGGGAAATATATTCTCAACGGTGAAATGTGTTTTTTTGTGTGCACATTTGCGTGTGATTTTGTGTATTTTGTGTGGGTCACAAGCTGGAGTTGTAGTCCGCTCGTGCTGCAGTGAATCCTCCCACACATACAGAAGTTAAATTGTATATACAAAAATAAAAAAGTTAAATAAATAAAATAGATCTGGCCTCCTCTCAAACATACCATCAAATATACAGCAGAGAATTGACATGTACCTCTTAAGTTTCTGCATTCTTATTTCATTGCACTGACTTAGAAAACATACAGGTACAGTACAAAATACCTTGCTGATACTCCCCAAACGCTCATATTCCTCATCCGTCTCTTGTAACTGCAACACAACACTCCTCGTAAACACTCCCATTCAACAACACGATACTGTGATCGTCGTAGAAAGAGAAAGACAGAAAGAGAGAGAGCGAGAGAGAGAGAGAGAGAGAGAGAGAGAGGCTGGAAAGGAGAGAAATATGGCGTTGATTGACTCTCACTGTAATAGTGAGCCAGATGAGAAATATAGAACACTGTGAATCAATGCGTCATTTTCAGAGTGCTTTAACACACACACTAACACATACACACACACATAAACACACAATGTTTTCAGCCTGGGGGCAAACAAACTATAGAAAAGACAGGACAGCAAATGAAGAGCAGGAGAGAAGAAAGTGGAAGGCGTATTTGAAGGCAAACTGGGGAGAGTGGGTGGATGGAGGGAGTGGGAGGAGAGGTGTAGTCGAGGTGCCTCTTTACCAACTCATTTGTGTTTCTTTTTTCACCCCCCCCCCCCCCCCCCCCCCCCCCCCCCCCCCCCCCCTCCCACCACCACCACCTCCCTCCCCCTTCACTCAGTTGAGATAATGCCAGGGCAAGAAATCCATGGCATTGATTGGAATCCTGCGACCCAGTTTCATGGCAGCTTTTTCTCAATAAGTCACCGTCATTGGTCAATAATTGCAAGGCTCCCCAGGTGAAGTGGGTGAAGAGGTGTTTGAGTAGGGGTGGAGGGATTAGATAGTTATGATTTGTTTCTTCTAAGCGTGCAAAAGTACACCCTATCGCTCCTTACTTGTGGGCTTCAGATTAGTTGTGCTATGTTCAGGAGGCAAAGCTTCATGTCGATGTGACTAATGCCCTCAGACTGAGCAGCCTCTCCTCCCTCTCCCCGAGCCATCACCTCATCAACCATCCTAATCACCCTTATCCAAAAGAAAACAATTTGCCACATAACATGTTCCACCTAATGAATACACAATCACTGACAGAAAGCTAGAGTGGTCCACAAGCTAGTTTCACCTAAAATGACTCCAACTTTAAAAATCAATACGCGTATATGTTTCACAATGGCATGCAGATTTGTTACAAAACTCTAATATAAAGAGAAAAAAAGGCATGGATTAGCAGTGGTCTGGTAGCAAAGGAATTAACAGTATTTGTGAGGCACTTCGCAGGATGAATCTGGCAGGTCATAAGCTAGCAATAAAAATTCTAATGAACCCCCCCATTCCCCTTTTATCGGACAGCAGCAGGCCACAAAGACTTTCTTTAAAACACAGTTTTTGTTGATAAACCCATTACAATTAATTAAAGTTTTCTTCTAAAATCCTATAAAGGGGTTATATTTTGTTTCATTACATACAGCATATGGCTTATCTCTGCAGTTTTATGCACCTTTGGTCTGAGGCTTTTTGTGATTTAGGTTCACGCTGGCCAATTTCAGTTAAGAGAGATCATAATGCTAAAGCATACAATTATATGATGATTATATATGAGGTAATAACGTGACTCTGGCCTTTTGGCAACAGATGCACTTTTGTTCTCTCAACAGAAGATGGCTTCTTAGCTAGAGCTAAAGCAATAAAGTCTGAAGTGGAAGAGTGTAACTGATCTGCTGAGAAGCACCAGACATTGTTGAGAAGAACTGAAAAGATTTAAAGTTGGAAGTTGACAAAATGACAGATAACAATTTATTGTTTATGCTTTTGGTTTGATTGACTACGTCAGTCTAATCCTGGAATAGGTGGTTTCTTAGGGTGCCACCTGTTGGGGGAGGTGCCGACCACTGCATATCCATCCGTCCGCATTTCTCACTCATATAGTACGAGAACAATAAATAGTGAGAACATGCAACTGCAGGCAGGTTGTACAGCTTTTGTGGGTGTGATGCATTACAACATGGCAGGAGCCGGCTGTGGATTAAGTGATTGATTTGTGCAATGAACTGAACAGTGTCTAGTCCAAATGAGCTGAATCTGTCACTAAGGTTTAATTCAGCCCAGTTAAAGTGCTCATTGGATTGTCAAACAACATGTGAAAACCTTTTTGTCAAAAATTAACTGCAGTGAATGACGAGCCTTTTTGTTTACAATCTGATTTTCATATTTAAGGTTAAATTGACAGTTTTCATAGTCCATCCATCCATCCATCCATCCATCCATCCATCCATCCATCCATCCATCCATCCATCCATCCATCCATCCATGTATTTTCTGCCACTTATCTGAATCCAGGTTGCAGGGAAATCCACCGCAGCAGAGATTCCCAGGCCTCCCTCTCCACAGCTTTCTCATCCAGCTCATCTGGAAGAACTCCAAGCCAGGCCAGCTATGAGACATGATCTCTCCACCAAGTCCTAGGTCTGTCCTACTGTCTCCTCCATGTGGGACATGTCAATAATACCTCGTTCGGAAGGTGTCCAGTGGGCATCTTCACCAGATGCCCAAACCACCTGAATCATCTCCTTTTGATGGGGGAAGCAGTGATTTTACTCCAAGCTAATCTCAAACTACCAAGCTTCTCACCATTGTATGTATCTCAACTTCATCTAGTGTGGCTCATCATGAGAAACAGCTGTTATGAACTCTTTATGGTTAAATGGTGCATCATGTGATGTTGAGTATAAAACCTCCCATTTTTATAAGACACAGGAGGGGAAAATGCATCAAGTGTCTAAGTAAGATCAATTTTGTATAACAGAAATGTTTGAATGAGATTTTCAGTAATATTGTTAAAGTTGTTTGATGGCCACATAATTTTGACCATCTTTGATAGGTTTGGTTAAAGCCCTGCGAGGTTTAAACCATGAATGGTGCTGTAATTGTAACATCATTACAAGCCTACACACCATCCCTTGTCGTATAAAATCTGAATGCTCCCATTATCATTAGGCTTCAGGCCTGATGTTACAACCTCCCATTGCCAATTGGAGTTTGAGCAGATTGTACAAATGAGAACTATTCATCTGCCTTGAGGCGGCAGTTCACTATAGTCCAATAAGCCAACTAATTTTAGAAGTGGCGCGCGCTACCCGCCGGGTCAATAGATTGATGATCCATATGTGAAATTACACACCTTTTTAAAACTGAGCCCAACTGCAGTGAATCTGGTGTCATGGTGATAACCCAGTTTTTAAATGTTAATCTCATTTAAAAGGGAGCGGGTGACTATTGAAAAGCGGTGCCATTACTCTAAAACTTGGCTTTAGCAAAACCCCCTCTGGAGAAATTGCGAGGTGTGGTGATTATTTTTTCAGGATCTTACTGGCTGATGCAAGCTTTTGTCGGTCTGAAATCATCTCGTCATATTTTTTGAGTCCATATTGATCCACAAAAGTGTTGGCTTACAGTGCACCACTGATTCTTCACACTGAAAGGACAGCCCCACTGAGCATTTACTAGTCTTAATGTCACAGCTGGTATTTAGGGCTCTTAAAAGTACTTACAATAATGGGAAATGGTTTTAAAAATTCCTTCCATTTAGAGTCCAAATTATTGTCCATGTGCTGCGAAATCAGCCATCCAATCCTTGTATGACTGGAGTCGTTTCATAAACCCCCCAAAGCTCCGCACATCCTCACTGATATAAAGCCAGCAGCGAGTAGGACCGTCGCTGGGGAGACAGAAGCATAGTTCACAGGTTTAAGCATCTCCATAAGCTGGTTTTGATAGTCATTCTGCCATTGTCACAGTTTTACCTCCTGCTGCTGCTGCTGCTGCTGCTGCTGTATTGAGTTCACCCTGAATCCGGCTTCTTTGAAATATTAGGATTTTTTTTTTTTTAATGTCATACTGCTATATCTATTTGTCTTCTGTGACCTTAACAGATATACAGTGTGTTTTTCTAACAGTAAGTGCGGTGTTATTTTTTTTACTGTATCCTGCTCAGATAATTTACCATGCACATTAAATGTTGAAGTACAGAGAAAAGAGAGCTGGTAATAATGAAGAGCAATAAATCAGTCACACTTACAGTGTAATTTATCTAATAAAACGTTGTTTTATAGATCGTGGGAGCATATTATGGTTCAGACTGTGTATACCTTACCTTTCTGCCGAGCATTAGAGTGGCTGAGGATGTCTGTTCGTACTCCCAGATCTCTTGCTCAGTTGTCAGTGTGGGACAGAGCAGATGCTTTGAAACAGTAGAGAACATTTTCATTCAATGATCTCATTTTTCCCTCAGGCTTTACAGGGCCCTTACAGCTTTTACTGAACAGCATGAAGCCCAGTATATGCTGCATCTCGCTCTTTAAAAAGTTCTTTCTCTTAATCAATGGTCTCCAGTATTTCAAAGACAACCTACCGCTGTTATGAAATTAAAGGTTACTGAGGAAAAAGTTGTCTTAAAGCCCTTTTATTTCAGTCAAAGTCTCTTTATGATGTTTAATGTAGGCAATGAACGTTAGTTATTACTCCTTTCCAAGAACGGCTTTGAAAAATTATTGAGTAAAGCCGTTCGATAAATGTCAAAGTTACTTTTCAGATTCAACAAAACAGTGTTTTAAAATGCAGCTGTGGAGCTGAACTAGATCATAAATAAGGAATTTCACAGTGAATGCTGAAACATGTAGAAACAAACACAGTTTAAACAAGACTTTGAAAAATGAGAATAACCAATAGATGAACTACAATGCCAATTCAAAGAAATCAAGACACTTGTATGTCTGCATTACTTTTCTCTCGGTCTTTTTTCATCATAACCTTGACAGAAAACAATATTCCAAAAATGTGCAGATTTTTTTTTTTTCAAATAAATACTATATGTAGCAAAGGGATTACACACAAATAAAAATGGTTAGAATGCAGCAATAAGAACAGTCTTAGATCTCTTTCTAGTCCAAAACACTGAGTGTTTTTAGAACTAGGACATGTTGGTGAGCAACACTGCAATATTAATGTTGTTTTACAAAGTTCTTCTAAATCAAAAACACACCCCATATATTTCTCATAAAGGTGCAACACACAAAAAACTCTACTTTATTTCGTGACCTTCAACACTCGATCTTCTGCAGCCGCTGGAATATTTGATATTGTAACAACTGTAATTTCTTTGTTTGACCAACATCATCTGTAATGTTGAACGTAGTGAGAAGTGCCCTCGGAAATCTTATTCCCAACCTTGCAGAAGCAGCTGGTGAGCTGGTGGCCGGCAGATGTGATAATGGCACAACGCTCCAGCTCAGACGGGATAGTGGCGCTCGACTCAGGCAGCTTTTAATAATTGATGGCAGCCAAGACCCCGGATTGGCCAGTAATTGCATTACAGGTCACTTCTCAATAGCAATTTGCTAAAGTTGTGGTGATTTGTGCCGGGTGGCGATCAATAGACATTGTCCAGAGAGGCAGCACCCTCCGCACCCCACTCATATGCTGTTTATTTTCAAGCTTCTCTAAGGGCAACTCGTGAAGATATCCTCTTACAGTACTATCAGGATTCTTTCACTCTACATTTTCAAAAAACTGCTACAAGTCAGATACTTATTGACTGCAAACACCATAAACTATATACCAAAGATAAACACTTATCCAAGGAGAGTCTGTCTGAGATGTTATCATCAGCATCTCACACTGAAGTTACACGCAAGCTGCATGAGTGGTTGTTGTTACATTGAGAAATATAATATTTGCAGTGAAAATTCTGTGTCAGCTATATTGGTTTTTAAGATAAAAAATGAAAGTTTTAGGCTATTTAGGAGCATTCATTTATACTTTGTCTAACTGCAATGTTTTTGCAGACAACAGATAGAAAAAAATCCATGTTACTTGTTTGGTCTGCATGTGCATGAACCTTTTGGCTAGTTACCTCAAGTTAACATTAACATATGCAAACTCATACAGAAAGTAGCAACTCTCTCCAAAACTAGAAAGTGTGCCATTAAAGCCTCTTTTTCCCAAACACATGTGCTTGTATTGTCTATGATGGGATGCATGGTGGATTAATGATTTTGTTCAATCCATGCACAAAACATCCACAAAAACACAACTTACAGTGTTTGTAAAACCAACCAAAATGTTTACATGTGTTTTTATTATCATAATTTCCCACTCTTAATTCGTCCAGGCACTAAAGCTTTGAAATACCTTCAGGCTTTGCATTGTGAGATTTCCACGAGTCACATAAATATCAGGAAATTTTGTTTTCAGTCCACTTATTCTTTAGTGAGTCTCAAGACTTTGTGTTGATACCAGCCGTGTTTATAAAGACAACTGCTTGTTATTCTAATCCCAAAACTCACTGTTGCAGCCATGTTCAGTGCTTGTTGCCATTCAGGAAACATGGGTTTAATGAAGATGACCAGATGCTATTTTTTAAGGTAGTGACTCAGTTTTTCTCACCATTAAATTCTATTTCTGGTTGATTCATTTACAGAAGCGTTATGCAGCCACCTCAGTTTTAATGTAAAAAGTACATTATTCAAACGATAATCTTTCAAATTGCAATATTGTTATATCTTTATACATTATGACCAAATGTTTCTTACAATTGACATACTTATTAAGTTATGAGAGTCAAAACAGTGTGTTATGATTATCACCAAATAAAAACTACAGTATATTGTTATCATGTGAATTTATTGGTTAAAATTTGATGAGTATGTCTACTGGAATAACAGGGGAACGTTAATCTAATGTTATGACTTTAAAAAGTACGGAAAACCCAAAGAGACGCTAAAACACTTTAAATCATTTTCTCATACACACCCCATAATATCATAATACAATGTTTATCTGGTAATAATAAAATATTATTCAAATGTAATCTTTTAAAATTTGACTTTTAAATGTTCAGACAATACTACGGCAAAAAGATTCACTTTATAAAAACATTCATGTACCAATCAACTTATAAGGTCTGTTTTTCCACTTTCAGATGAATTTCTTATTAAGTTATTACAAGATTATTAAATCGGGATGGTATAGGTTTTGTTAGAATTGGATAACTATGTGTGATGTAATAATGTGAAACCCTTTTGTTATCATGTAAAGAATTATTGAAAAAACTATAAATTTAATGTAGAATATAAAAAAGAGACTGTTTAAACAAGAAACTTTTATGCTAAAATGTCAAATAATTTAGTTCTGTTCTTTTTTCTGGAGTGGCAGCAATACGCTTCCGTTTGCACTTTTGGAGGTTGACTCGAAAAGCTGTTTCAGCACCTCCACAGTGGTTTAATTTTCAGCTCAGGGGGTTACTTTATTGAGGAGTTCTTGCATTTGTCTTATTTTGTTAAATAAATGAAGACGTACCTGGTACCGCCACTCTTTTCCAATCAATTTTTTTGTTATTTATGCTAACCCCTTTTTGTTGGAAGTGTTTCATGAGTGTCTCATCCAAGTTGCCTAAACTGACTTTTTGAAATAGCGTTTTTATTTCAGATACTTTAAGGCTTGAACCATGTGGTGCCACTGTACCACAGTTTTATTTTTGTTTATTTTCTTTCCTTTAGCTCTTTTATCTGTTCTCTTTTTGCTGTGGAGCAGAACCCTTTAAGTATCTACGACCTACATGTCTGAAACACACATGCGTTAACGGCTGTTTCAGGTTTAAAAGGTTAAAAAAGCACTGGAGCTTAAAATCACCCTCATTTTAAAGCTCAACAAAGTGCTTTACTGCTTGTGCTGGAGTTCAGGCTGTAAGCTTGGTGCACCCCCCCCCCTGCAATCACTCTCATGAAAGTTATGTACTGTTTCACCCGCCTTTTTTTGATCGTGTTTCCACTGTTGATGTTTCAACCACTTTGACATGTAAACTATCACTGTGTCATTTCGTTGCATCTGGTGTTGATTCTTTCTCTGTATCTGTCTTTCTATCCGTCGTTGCCTCTCTCTCTTCTCCTGCTCCCCCTCTGCTGTGGCACAGAGTGGAGGAGACAGTAGATTTTTGCATGCTCTAAATACAGCCTCTATCTGTGTGTGTGGGGCACTGTCATCAAAGGAGAGAGGGGACAGGGAATGGTTCACTTCTTTTGTGATAGTGTGAAGTTGTGTGCACTCGTGCCTCTTTTTGTGTACGTGACTAAGTCAGCTCGGATCCTAGCAAACATCAAAGACGATCCCTCATCTTTCTTTCTGTATTTTCTTTTTTCCTCTTCCTCTGCCCTTCTGTCACCCTCCCTTATGCTCATTTTAGCATAATTTTGTCCACGTTGCTTTTTTTTTTTGTTGTTGTTTTGTTTTTGACATCACACCTTCCCTTTGCCAGTCTGTCTTTGTTGGTGTGTCTCACCTTTCTTGCATGTGCTTAGCAGGGTGTGACAGCATTGAGAAGTCACCAAAGAGGTAAATGATGATAGGCCATCCATCATGCTTTACGGACTCTGTACGGTGCTGCCATGGAGAGTGGTTGCACAGTGCAGTAACTTAGAACACTCCGTCCCTCCATATAACCTGGCAGGGGCTCTGCTGCTTGCCTCGCCTCTGCTGGCTGAGTGTTTATGTGTGTGAGACAGGAGGAGAGCCGGTCTGATTCACCCTTTAAAGAGTTTCTCTGTGTGTGTTTGTGTGGATGTGTGTGACAGGGAGGCAGTAGACAGTTTGTCCACGCTGACAAAACTATGGGTGATATGATGAGCTTTCATTATGGCCTGATATGCCACTGCTGGGAGCATCAACTCTGACCAGCAGACACAACACATTCTCTGTGAGGCACACAACACAAACACAGCATTTTCCTTTTTTATACACCTATGGCAGTAAGTATCTTTTATACAATGCTGTGCAAAAGTTTTAAACTACCTCTAATGATTTGTGTCTTTTTCTCTAAGGAATAAAACTTTAATTTTATAAAGTGGACTTGATCAACAGTTTCCTCGTCCTCTAAAGGTTTTTTTAAGTTTTTCTTTGGTTTTTGGCTGCTATCTCACTTACTTCCTGTCGAGTCCTTGTACCTGACCATGAGATTGTGCAGTGTGTGCTTAAAAATGAAGTAGACACATGAAGGATGATGGAAGTAAAAAAAAAATCTCCTGTAAAGGGACATTATGTTAAAGTTATGTCTTTAAGAAACTGAACTCAAAAAATCTGGTGAAACCCAAAGGAGGCATCACCCTTCAGTTGATCATCAGTTTTCAACTAATAACTCTTTGGGAATCAACTAATTGAGACAAAAATACAATTTTATGTATCAAAGTAAATCAAAGAAATGTTTCTTACCAAAAACCAACAGAGTTTAAAGATTGAATCCCTCGAGTTCAGGATCTTTTTTATGTTTGAATGATTTATTGGTCAAGATTTGGTTTAACAGACAAACAACAAAATAAATAAAAACATTCTAAGAGCGGTCAGAGGCTTAAAAATGAGTGAAAAACATTCAAAGGAAAATGGAAAACTCTTCTGAAAGTCTGAAGAATTATTGATCAAGACCACTTCAGAAAATAAGAAAATCTGACTGCCTGGAAACAAAGTATTTCTAAATTCTAAATACGTGATGATTCATGTATTCTCTAAAGTACTTTATACCATATTTACTGTATGTTATATTCATTATATACAGTATGTTGGAAAAAAATCCTAAAGCTCACCAAAATAACTTAGTAAGCTATATAAACCTCATCACATCCACATACTGCATGTAATATCTCAGCACACAAACATAATGTGGAACTTCATCTGGCTGCAGTGTACTTTTTAAATCCCCTCTGTGTAAACAAATGGGACATTTTCTTAACTAAAGCAATAGGCAAAATGTTAAAAAGAACATATTTATTATTATTACTCCACTTGTTGATGTTAGTTGATTCATATAGATCTTCCTTACCCAATCAGCTGGTTCCTTAGAATGAACGATTTTTATTAATTTACAGTAATTGTCATAACTTCCTGTATCTGATTATTACTTAAAACTGATTGAAAGCTAACTTTAAATCTTGAATATTGATATAAATTGGACTTGAAATTATGTTTGTTATGAACAGGTGTGCTATAAATAAAAATTAATTAAATTTGCTGCTGTATGTTCCATATAAATATAAATGTTCCATGTACATGCAGCTGTAACTAGTTATTTGATGCTTAAAAACACCATGACTGTGTGCAGATGAGTGGGTAGGACTTTCAGCTCCACTTCTCCAGTGCAGCAGACTCTGGTTCCAAAAATACAGTATGTCAGTGCCTGTTGATGGAATATTATGAGTTTAACGTCAAACAGCAGAAGTTGGCAGAGACGCATCGCCTGTCTTTTCATATGTTGATTCAATTCATAAATTCTGGATGGACTTGGATCTGAACAAAGTTTTGAGAGTTTGATTAAATGCAGAAAAGAATTCGTCAAACTGGATGCTTTCTCATCCACATCCACAGTCTTTTGATCGTGAAGTTTTTTTCAACTCTGTAAACACGTAAAGACAAAACAAGTCTGGAATACAGAGAAGAGTCTGTTGTTTCACCAGCAGCACCGAGGCCTCGTGTTAAAACTGCAAATTGTATCGCTTGTTTAGTTTTAGTGTGTCTTGAAACACATCTAGTGTTTGATAAATTCAAAAACTCTCTAATGATGTCCGCTGATGCTATTTACACAACAGCATCATCTGAAATCTTTAGATCCCTGTCATCGCTCTGCAGCCTCCTCCTGAATACTTTCCCTTTCTGTTCTTTCTCCTCTTTTTTGCATCTTTCACTTCAGTTACTTTCTCCTCCTGGTGAGCCCTTTCACACAATTCTTTTCTCACCTTTCCACATGGAAGAACAATTGCTCAGAGTCCTCTCTGTCTCTGCCCTCCTCTCCCACACTTCCTCTCCTCTCCACCACTCACAGATCCAGAGGGAATCACACCGTCTGAACCAAATGTGCCACAAACTTGTCAGATGATGTTTGTTTTTCATTCCCTTACCCTCCCTCCCTCTCTCTCTTTTTTTTTTTTTTTTTTT
>SSNP01000003.1:2427255-2512652 GCA_006937955.1 Pachypanchax playfairii
CCCTCTCTCTCTTTTTTTTTTTTTTTTTGCTTTAGCACGGCTGTGTGTTTTAATGCTGTCTACATATTTGACAAAGTGCTGTGAAATGTGTCGCACTTCACTTGCTCGTCAATAGGCCGAATATTTGCAGTGCCATTAATGAAAATAGAAATCTGCAGAGGGGGGACGGAAAAGAGGTGCAGTCAGACTTAAGTCACGAGGTTTGCTTGATTATAATGTTTGCATGGTCAGACAGCTTGTTAAGACTAAGAGTAAACAGCTTTTCTGCCAAATCTCCTAAGAAACTTTGAATAAGGAGTATTTTGCTGAACAAAAAGTGTTTTCAGAGGCTGAACATCTGCATTCAAAAACAGAAAAAAACAACTCGCTAACATAGCACAAACTCTAGCTCCATCTCTAAAAGGATGTTATTTGCCAACTAACCAGACAACTTATTACAGACCACCAAAAAGACAGATGCTTTGCTTAGAACATCTTATTGGCCCGAGCTGTCGTGAAATTAATGGAAACAAGAGTATCTATAATTCTTTATCCACATTAAAACATTTGAGCTCATGTTCAACGAAGGATTTGAGTTTTAAAAGATACAACTTTCAAATATCACTGCTGTAATCTGCCTTTTGTGTTTGGGTACACATTCACAAGCTCTCTGACAACATACTGGAACACACAGATAAAAGGTTCTGTCCAAATGCGTTTGCATGTCCAGTATAAATAGACCTTAGTGCTTGAGAGTACGTAAGTATCAAACTCTGTTTATGTCTCAAATCTAAGATGTAAAAACATACATCAAAACATGCAGCTTAATCAGGAATAATTTATTTAATACCAGTTTAATGAAGGTGAAATTAGTAAAGAACTGGAACAATTTCCTACAAACGGAACAGGATTTTGGTTAAACGAGTGAGAGGAACCAGACATACAGTACATCACTATAGGAACATCATTCAGAGTTTAAACAGATTACAGAAAGCTGAACTGGATGAGTATCTTGATAAATTTCACAATTTTCACCTAATTATCTTTTAAATTTTAGAACTTTTGGAGATTTTGCCATGTTCAACTTAGTCCTATGATATAATTTTTGAGCTGTCTGAACTCTCTGATATTTTGACAAATACTTTTTGCTCCCACAGACTTCACTTTTCATTAACATCAAACTGCAGATAGTTCTTTCTTTCATCCAGTGTGTCTCTTACTGCTACAGGACTGATTGTTTTTTTTTTGTTGTTTTTTGTCTGTTTGTTGTTTGCACATCCAAACATCCAAGTAACATCTGGCAATGTACCTGACGTGTAGAGAATTTTACCATTTAAATGTTGCTTTAAGTTTTTCTAGAAACTGTAGTTGATTGAATAAAAAAAGGAACAGAAGAGCAGCGAGGGAATAAAAAAGCAAGAAGGACAGTAGAGAGTCAGTCTGCCAGGAAGCAGTTTAACTTATTTCTGGCATGGCAACATTCTTAAGTACACTTCTGAAACTCATTCTAAACTTTGATAAGATGCAGTTCCTGCACCAGCATCTTTTATGAATGTCACACCCCATGAGAGGAAAATGATTACGTTGCAAAGGAGACAGGGGGTGGAACACAGAGGGGTGAGGAAAAGAGAAAAGAAAAATCACTTTTATGGATTATGCTTCTCATGGGACAACCTTGTAATAATTTTGGACAGGAGTGGAACTCACTCAGATTCTGTTACAGCTGCAGTTCTCGCTCTCTTTTTTTTTTTTTTTTGTTGTTGCTATCTACTCCCTTTGTCATCCCAGACATGCACTGGCTGTGACAACAGTGCCAGCGGTGATACCTAATGATACCGCTTGCAGGAACTAATTACTACCAGTGATTAAGAAGGGAGACGTTGCTTCTAACACACATTCTATCTTTGCGTGGGGAAGCTTTTAAATTACCCTTGCCAAATAAATGATGAGCAAAGATGCATGGGCCCAGGCTGCATAATGGAATCCTAGTGCTCGGTGGCAAAGAGCGAATACTTCAGGGTCCTTGGCACTCCGAGCACACAGATGGTGCCGCCTGCTCACAACCAGTGCCTGTTGTTGATCAGTGCGTTAAGGGCACCTGTGAAATTAAACAGACAAATGAATTCCCCCATGGCTGCAAAACAGAATATTAGCATTGCATGAAAGATGGTGAAACTTGTGCATGCATTCTGTGCTTTTGATGCCAAATGTAGCGTGTTTTAAAGCTGTTACCTTTGAGCTTTGAGCCTGTGAAGTTACCAAAGGAAGTTAAGATGGACTGTGGCAGGAGTGTAGCCTCAGCTGGATGTTAAGAATGCAGTGCCTGTTATCCATTTGTTATCCCTTAAGCACATCTAGACCTAATTAACAACAATGTTCCACAGCAAGGTTGTCTTTGGCATAGATCCAGCTCAACCAATAATTCATTTACAGAACAGCAACACATCTTCATGGGTAGTAAAGGACTCAGAAGTTTGACACAGCCCTTACAGGAGCACTTAGTGGTAAGCTACTTAGTGTATTTTTCTTCTTTAATGGCTTCTGTGAGTAGATTTCTCTACAGGCTAATAATCAAACTGTGCTGTTCTTCACCTCCAACGTTTTTAAACTCTCATCTTGGCGATTCTTGTTTATATTTTTTATTGATTTCAGAGACACCTTTGACCATAGGATGGCAATAATTTTGTGTTCTTGAACTGCATATCCCAGAGTCCCCTTGTAAACTGTGTTTTAGCGTTTTGGCTGAAACGACAGAAGCTCCCTAAATCCCAAACAAGTTAGTATTAAATAAATTACTGACACTAGTGAGGTAAACACAAGGGCAGACTTTACAAAGGCATCTGAGCATGACCTGGCCTGCAAAGTCTACCACTAAAACATGTAAAAATGGTGCTAAAAGAATAATTTACTGCAAGAAAAAAATGTTTTCTCTAACTGAACTAGTTGTTAACTAAATAACTCTGGTATAGTTGCCAGTGAAGCGCTTGTACATTAGCACTTGGCAGTACGTCTGTATAACTGCATCTTAGTCTGGGCTCTCATCCAGAAAAATATCATAAGTCATTGTAAGACTGCAGCTAATAGATGACCGTCAGTCCAACAGGAAAAGATCTGCATCACTCACTCTCCATCACATGATTTTTCTTTTGTTGTCATCTTGGAAAGGAAACACTTCTATTCATTCTACTTTAAGCTTAAAGATAACTGTTTTTACCCATTAAATCCCACTGAACATGTCATGTTCAGTCTAAATATCTTCATTCACTCAGCCCAGGTGACTGGCATACAAAAAACACTCGACTAAACAGTGCAACTAACCCCCCATTCAACCTTTTTGCTGATAAACTGCATAAATTAGTATCTAATAGTGTTGTCT
The DNA here is from genome assembly GCA_006937955.1 of Pachypanchax playfairii. Classification (NCBI taxonomy): domain Eukaryota; kingdom Metazoa; phylum Chordata; class Actinopteri; order Cyprinodontiformes; family Aplocheilidae; genus Pachypanchax; species Pachypanchax playfairii. The sequence continues at coordinate 2,430,611 of SSNP01000003.1, forward strand.
ACATGTATGGTTGTGACTTTTGGTATTTTCACACATTTTAACTCATTCAGTGCCATAGACGTCAAACTGAATCCAAACGCTCAGTGCCATTGACGTCTTTACGTCTCTACAGTTTTTATTGGCTTAAATCCCGCAAAGCATTCTGGGGCAGCAGCTCCCTGAATATGAACTCATTACAGGCTGTATTTAATCATATGATCCCTGAGAGGGCAGTGGTGCACTTCTCTGGGTGAGATCTTCCTTTCTTACCCTGTAATAAAGCTGTGTGGAGCGGGGGAGTAGCAAGGCACACATATTTTCTTCAAATGTTGAAATTGTCTATAAATAACTATTTTCATACCTAAATTAAACTATCAAAAGTACTTTTTTACTGATGTTTTTTTATTTTCATAGTAGTAAAACATAGTTCAGATGTTGCATGGATCATTGAAACATGAAATATTTACATAAAAGTCCCTGATCTGCTTGAAAAACCTCTTTACACAAAACGTTCTTTATCTCAGCTTTTAGTCCTGAAACAGGTGTATTGTCGTGAAAGTTGCTCTTTTGTACTGCAGATTACTGAATAACAGAAAGAGGTAGAAACATTTATTTATTTTTTTTGCTGCTGAAAGAAGAAAGACTACGTTTTGTGCTGATGGTTTCAGAATTCACAGTCATAGGAGAAACTATTCTGTGAGCCTTTAAAAATGAGAAAAATGTTAAATATCTCTGGTACTGAGGGGGATATGAAATCTGAAAGTGGCTGGCACTGAATGAGTTAATAAAACTATAAATTTTCTATCAGAAACGTTAGTCGAGCACCTCTTCAATTTGAATCAGGCACTGCTATTACCTCCATAACAAGGTGGAGTTTGAATATCAAGTGTTTACTGTGTTTATTAGAGTTTGTTTTTAGTGCAATATTTGTGATTGTGTGAAAAAAAAAGATTTTTACATATTACTGAATGCTTTTCTCTTCATGCTGGGAGACTTTGATATGTACCTTGGGCACCTCTCTGCAACACACATTTTTTGTTGCGGACAATAAGTTACAGCAGCTGTGCACAACTGTACCCAGTAAGGCAGAGTCACATGATATTAATCGAGTTAATCTAAATGTAGCTTTAGCCGACAACAATATACCACTCAGAGACAAGCCCAATTCTATGCCGCTAAGCCGCTGCAGGGGAACTGTAGGCTCGAAACGATATGGATCAGGGCTGCTCGTCTCCTCCATAGAACCTTCCTCCCTTTCCTCTGTTCCACTGCAACATGCCACTGACAGCACAGTCCAAACCACCCCATTTAAGGGTACAAAGACTTTTCACTGGGTTGTACCCCCAACATATTGAGGGTACAGAGGTTTCTTGTTGGTCCCCTTGTATTTTATACCTTTTAAGATCAGTATTGTACCTCTAAGTGGCATCCCTGTACTCTGCATCACTCTGTCTGTCTGTCCATTATTCCATCTGTCCCTCTGTCTAGCTGTTTTGTTTCAAGGTTGTCTCAAGGTTACCCTAGTTTGGGGACTCAATTATACATTAAATGAAAAAAAATTGGGACTTTCAGCCCCTCAGAAAGGAACACATATTTGCTTTGGGGTTTAGTATTCAACCCTGGAGGGCATATAACATCAAATTGTACCCTAGGGGGCAAATCTGTACCTCCTCTGTACCCTTAGTTTTGACTGTGTTTATGTATTTGTTGCACTAACGAGTGAAGTGGTTATTCTCTCAGGAGTGGTTGTTGTAAAATTCTGCATACATAGACTCAGAATTAGTTTCATTGAGAACTCTCAGTTGAGTGCACCTTCTATACAGTGACAGTGTATAAACTCATTTTGAGTTGGAGCTTGGATAAATGGATAAAATAAATCATTCACAGATGTGTTGGACCACCACGGGAAACTAGGGCTGATGATGAGACGTGTGGAGGAACCGAATGTTGTTTTATTGAATATCCTTATTTTATTCTGAATAATCACACGTCTGCCAGATGGGTGTGCGCGCTACATATAGGGCCTTCAGTTTTTCACTATTTATTCTTGCAAAGTTGTCTGTAGTTTCCAGCAGAACTTTGATGTACAATTCCTTTTGTTGCAAGCTGTGAGCAGACCCTGGCACTGGTGAATCAATAGTAATCTAAGTGTGAGTTATAGCTGGATTTGTGCATATACTGGACAGAGTGAGCACAGTATGATTGTGGTGTGTTTACCCAGTGATTGCTGAGTCAACAACAATGACAAAGAATCTCTTTTCTTCCTGATCCTCTGCCTCTTTGGGATTTCAGTGTTATTTTTCTTTTCTTGATCTCATTACACCTCGTCTTTAAGGCTTGTATTCATTAAAGTTTAAAAGTGCACTTGCAGTGAATGATGCAAACCTCATTACTTTGTCTCAGGCTCTTCACTCTCTCCATTTCTTCTGTCTTCACTCAGTCATGTCTTTTTTGTTTTACTGTGTCATGATGTAGAAGTGTTGGCTTCTTTCTTTCTCTCTGCCTCTCTTTCACCAATGGGGCGAGCAGCTGCAAAAATCCGCCGACACTCGTTGGAGTCCAGATGTTGAAACTGACAGACAGCGCTCCTGTGCTTTAATTAAACTTGTGTGAAGTTGTTCTTGTTTCCCGCTGAGTGAGCTGTACTGGCAATTAAATGTATTATGTGGAGATAAATACTTTGGCTTGTTTTTTTGTTTTGCATTTTCTCTCTTGGCTCTTAACAAAAAAACATTCCTCCTGCCTCTCAGAACTTGTCTCATCAGCAGTGGTGGGTTTAACCAGACAAACTTATATAACAAGGCCCTTAGAGTGAAAAGAATGTCAAGAAAATTTCTTTAAAGTGATAGCTCAGATGTTTTGATGTGAGTTTCTGTGGAAAGGTCATAAACAATTAATATATTGCCTGTTATAGATAGCTCTTTGAACAACCTCGGTTTGAAGAAACAGAGATTAGTTTTAATGAGTCACAGTGGAGCCACATCAAAATGGATTACTTAAAACAAAATATCACTGGGATTCATACAAATTCTATTTTATAAACCTTCAAACGGTGTAAATATCAAGTTACAACATGACTTACATACAATTTCCTATGCAGAAGTGACTAGTTGTACCACTTCCATTTCAGTGTTTAACACCTTGATTATAACTGCAAAACACTTCCACTGGAATATTGGTGGGGATTAATATAAGCAACAGTCCGTGTAGCCAAGAGCTGGTATAAATGACCATGACCATGTCCAATTGCTTCTTTTTTGTTAATATCTAATTCTCCAAACTGTTGTCATTCAAAAAACCTTCTAAAATAGCTATGGTATTAATTGCTTCTAACCTTTTGTAAGATTTGAGCTAATACTTTAAAATAGTAACTAAGACTGAGTCTGACTATGTGCAGTAATGTTATTCAGAACGACTTTATCTGTTTTTTCACATGCTCATTGCAAATTTTATATTTGGGCCTAAACAATTTTCCCACAGATTAAATGTTTTTAGGCAGTTAATATCTTCAGAAGTCATAAAAGTTTTTTGTTATAGTAACATTTCTTTTAAAATGTACTTTATTAAGTCACTGTAACTTCTTCACTTCTTCTGGGTTAAATAATTACCTTGTTAAATTCTGAAACTACCTTATTCATATGCTACTTTATTTATCTATGTATCTTGCACTTCCTCTTCCTGTAGAGGTCTCTCTAATTAAGAGATGTCAACTGTTGGTGTTTGACGAACAGATAGACGTCATAATCTAGTTATTAATCATTAATGTCATTTTTGTGCAATACACAAATGAACGTGGTGTTAAATTATTGATGCGATCCTGGAGATAACAGTTGCACTCTAATTGCATGTCATCATTACCAGGTTTAAACAACTCTCCATGTCCCATTACACATTCATAATTGTTCTGTTATTTGCCTGTTTATTAGTCGCAACAATGAGAGCCTATAAATCCCAAAGCTGTTTGTACACGGCACCAAAAAAATATGTTCCGCAGTAAAGGCTGTTTTATGTTTTGTGTTGAGAGCAGCAATTATTAATTGTAATGACAAACTTCAGTCAGGTTTTGGGCCGTTACCATCTTTTTTATAAGTGCTAAATATTTTTTAGAACTATTTATTTATTTTTTATCTGTGGAAAGTTTATGAACAATTGATATCTTTTTGAATAACCTCAGTTTGGGAAAAAAGAGATTAGTCTTGAGCAGATTGATGAGCAAACAGTGCAGGGAGGCTATGAATAAATTGGTTTGTTACCTTTATAAAATAGCTCAAATATTAAAAATAACAGCAGTTAATGTTATTTTATTAAACTTTTATTCAGCTGTTAGTTTCGCATTACATGATTACTCCAACTAAAATATTTGACTGAAATGCTAAAGCTAGCTAACGCCATAGATTTCTGTGTAATTCCTTGTCAAAAAAACTGGATTGCATGTACCACTATAATATTTGTTGGATTAGTGTTTTTTAGACAACAGTAATGAACTTTGGAACTGGCTTTACTTGGACTACCCATCAATCCAATCAGAACTATCAGTTTTTCTAAACATACTGTTTAAAGAGGCGTGTAAAAGAGGAGTGACATTGTTTCTAACCTTCCACAAAAACATATTTTAAAATATCTGAACTGTCTCTTTAATATCTAAACCTATATTTACTAGATCCCGGCTTCACGTCGAATACGACTGCATTGGTCGATTTTGTGATCTGTAAAAACGACACTATATTTCGTATGCGACCCCTGTCTGCAACCCTGACCGTAACTGTTCCGCTGTTTAGCATGAAATATTTGGCTTTACAATGTGTGCATGTGTATCTTTACATCGTAAAGCTAACCGTTATATTAAAAAGAGACATATTGCAGAATTTGTGTTTTGTTCGGCTGAACAGAGCAAAACCTTGCGCATGCGTATTTGTCAGCTCCTCTGGGAAAGTGCGTGCATGCGCTTATGGTAGTTAATCTGTGGAACCCAGAAAACGCTCCGACACGTCGTTTTTCACAAACGAAAACGCTCTCATAGGTTGTGTTTTAGAGCTTTCATGATCAACCTACATGGTCGTATAATTGTGCAGATGGGTAGAATTACAACTGAACTGAGGGCATTTTGAATTTACATAAGTCAAAATTAAGATATTTGTGAGATGAATTTCATTAACTTGCTGAATTTTCAGTGAAGTTTGAAGTAATCACTAATCACTTAACATGTTTTTTTGAATCCATACCAAACTTTTTCTTTTCACCCGCAATCATCTCTAAATTTAATCAGCCTGTTTATGAACCTTCATCTAAACAATCTTTAACTTGTATGTATGAGTCATCTTGAGTCCTTTCTGTTGATTGAGGCATCAGAGTTTCACATAATGTTTTAAAATGCGAACACATTTTTTTCCCAACCACATTTTCACTACTTTACTTTCTCTGGAGCGGGTACTCTGCAGTCTCTTGGGATATTTTTTTCATATATTATAGTAATCCTCTCTCTCATTTCACCAGTCTTTAAATCCTTTTTGTCTCCATCAAGTCCTCACTTTTTTTTTTTTCCTAGAATATGTCCCCATCTTCTCCACAGCTCACTTACCTCGCTCTGAACCCCCTCCAGCTCCTCCCTCTATCAACATCACTCGCTCTTTTAGTGGTTCACTACCCACCCACCCTTCCACACTGCTATCCATATCTCCAAACCCTTTCCCCTGACTGTCCCTACCTCTACCCCACCCTCCCCGCACACACTCCATCACCAGCTTATCTGCCTCTCTCTCTCTCACTCTCTCTTTGCATCACCCTCACTTTTCCCTCTCCCTTCTTGGACTCTTTGCCAACATGAACTCACTTTCTCCCCCTCGTTCTCTCTCTGCGTCCCTCTGAGGCATGTTTAATTAAGCGTAGGGCTATGTGTCAGAGAGAGAAGGAGAGAACTAATGCTATCTGGAGAACCAGGCTTAAACCAGGCAGGGTCTCCTCCTCTTCTCCTCCTGTTTTGTCTTCTCCTCCTCCCCCTCTCTCTTTGGCCCAGGCTAGCCATAATTATCTTGCTCATTAGCGGAGAAAAGAGGCATGCTGGGAGAGGAGGAGCCATCAGGGGAGTGACGGAGGATGGGGGGGGGGGGACGCAGGAGAGGAGACAGCAGGTGTTACACTTTATTATCCTTACAGAAGAAGTGTGTGAAGGAATGAGTGACCCGGGGATCTTCAATGAAGTTAGAGGAGGCAGATTTTGGAGACATGTTAAAGTGTTTATTGGTCCTTTTAGACTTGGAAAGTGCAGCACTCCTACTAAAGAGGAAAATATATTCAAATGGAGGGCATTAAGGCACTTTTATACTACTATAGTGCACTTTTACATATTTTTGTGCATGACAGGCCCCCAGTGTTCTGCATGTTCTTCAGGAAATTTCGCTGTGTGAATCTTAAAATTGTTGCTGTAAAACATGCAAAAAATCTTAATAAAAAAAGCTCTAACACACAGTCAACCAGCAGAAAGAGTATAAATGAACGCAGTAACCTTCTTGTGCAGATCAGAAAATGTAGAAAATGTTGAAATAATATGTTGCTAAATTTTCCCACACTTTGCCAAATCCTGCATCTGTTACAGAGCCGGTATGGTTGGAGTCAGGTGTGTTGATGTACAAGTTTTACAAGCTCGTGCTCCTATTTGTTGTCCAGGCAAATTTCCAAGAGAGCAGGTTCATTTGGCCCACATGGTGGGAGCTCTTTGGCTGCTTGGCCACCGTGTACAGATTGGCATAGATCACAGTGTTGCTTGTCTATAATATCAGGCAGAAAGATTTCACTCTTTTAAATCGACAGTTTAAACATTTATTTATATAGAAGGGCTGAAAATCCCTCCTTTTGTCTTAATACTTGCCCTTTTGATTCTTTTTCATTTATCATTAAAAGACTGTGACAGAAAAAAACAAATTGTAATAAATCATTTATCAAAATGTGTTCAAAGGAAGCTGATCATAACTCAGTCGAGGCTTGTAATGCCCCCATCTTTTAGCTGTGGGAAAAGATGACTATTCCTCATCTCTGCCTCCCTCTTGCCCTTTATTTTTCTCGTTTATTATCATGCATGTATCATCTCATGTCAGCCTCAGCTCTGCTGCCCCTCCCTCCCAGTGCTCTGCTCTCCTCCCTGAATACAGCCCCCTTGCTTACCTTCTCTCTTTTATCCTATGCTGTTTTATCAGACTTTCATGAGTCTCATATTAATGGCAAATAAAATAACACTCAGCTTTTGTCAGCTCTGAATCCTCTGCAGAGACAAGACAGAATTTATTCTCTCCCTCTAGTGTGCAATATTTTACTCAAAGTCAACTAAAGCTACACTTCAGTCCAGCTGCTTTGATGTGAAAGAGTTTTTGGAGAAAGTCAAGTTTTAAAGGAATTCTCTCTCAGTTAAACATGTTTTTTCCACTAGTAGCTTTGACTGACTGTCATTTACAACCAGCAGAAAAGAAGAAATTGCTAATATATTATAATATTGTATGTTTTTATTGAGACAAAAGATTCAATCTTCTTATTTTTTTTACCAGAAACCAGTGAGGTATTTGATCAAAAACAGCATCACAGTACCAGGACTTTCCTATAAAACTGTCTGCAGGTGATATTAGATACCACAACACCTGAAGCTAGTGCTACCATCTCTGGACGCATGTGTTTGTATCCAACTTGTCCTGCTAATGTCAGATAATGACATAAATTATCTGTTTACCTTGTCATCTTAAAGCAGTTCATGTCAGAATATTTTCCCCTAAATGTGTTAAAGAATCAGCAGATTAGTCCTCAAGTCAACACGCTGAGATTATTTTTTACCGCTGCAGTCAGTTCAGAGGAACTGGTCAAGCTGTACTCTCACTAACTCATACGCCCACTATCAACTGCAGTTTCATAAAGAGCAATTAACATTTCATACGTGGCAGTCGCCATTCTGCACCAGTGGGTGGGTGATATATTTTGCAGCCACTTATCACGTGCAACCTGTGCTTTGTCACATTGTTAGCAATATTAACTCTTATGGTGATTGACTTGGATTATTAAATTTTGGATGTATATACCCAATATGATGAAGCAACGTTTATCCTTTTCTGATAGATCCTTCTTATTTACCAACCTGATTTTAGTAATGAAACAGCTGCTTCAAAGAGGAGACGCATCTCCAACACCTGCAACTTCACCTGATGACAGAGGGATAAGCGTGCTCCACTAAGTTGCCGGTTTGGTGTGAAGTGGGCAAAGGTGAATACAAAGTGACTATAGACAGTCTCTTTCCATGCCAGAAAAATATAGGAACGAGGGGACCAAAGCTTTAAAAGTACAACTTGGCTCAAGTACAAATTGATTCAGAGGCTCCAGTTAGGCCTCTGTTCTGGGTCAGTATACAGTAAAAGATAGAATGAAAGGGAACCCCCCCCCCCCGATGATTCATACAACTTTTTGCTGAGCACGAAATAACAATTTTCTGGTTTTAGGTGCAAATTTTCTATTTTTAAAAGAAATTACACAAAACTAAAACAACATGATTCTCTAACTTGAGCTGCACAGTCTTCATGCATGTAAGTTACTGTAACCCTTGAAGAGCACCCACAGCCCCCATCCTGACATACTGTAATCATCCATCGTTGGACCCTGGACCAGTAGTTAGACCACGGATAGTCAATGAACCAGATTTTAGAGCCAGTCTCTGTTTAACTGGCCCAGGTTAGTAAAAACATACATTCCAGACATAAGCACTGAGTTGCACAACGTTCTGCGAGACATTCACGCACAATTTACTCTCATTAATTTTTCTGTCACACATCAGCTCCATTAACCCAGGACTTATAGTTAGACCATTCTTCTTTTTTCCTTTAAGATAATGGTTATAAACATTGATTATAAAGGCTATTTCTGACTAATAATAACTCTTTATGTGCATAATTTAAAATTCTATTAATGGTACACTCAGTGACAAATGGATATTAGAAATTCTTGTTCTAATTCCCAACAAAGATGTGTCCAATTTCTTTGTCCAGAGATATAAAACACCAGATAAATCAGTGTTAACTCATTTCTTTTAAAAGTCCATTTCGTATCTCCAGATGTCACTGGACCGGTGCCCAGTCCAGCGCAGGGCAGGAAATGTTTTTGACTCTCAAAATATATCCTAACAAGGATAATAAACCTTCTTCTGTAATAGTTACTGCTAAAAGTGTAGAATCCAGAACAAATCTCAAATTTGAAGCAGTAACTTTCCTGCTTTACCAACCTTGTCTCAGACGGCCATTGCTCGAACCAGCTTTGCAGATAACGATGCAATTCTGTGCTTGATAAAAAATATTTTTACTTACAAGTCCAGCAGCAACAATGCAAGGTCACATGGAGAGCTTAATTTCATAGCTTCTCTCTCCAACGAGTGTAGGCCTTGCTGATATTTACTCTGGTTTTAGCTCTTTCCCTGTCTTGCTCACACTTTCTTTGCCTCGCCTCAGATACATTGCTCTTTTCTTTTTTCTTTTATGTTCCAACATGATGCCAACAATAAGTAAACTCTGGTCAGTGAGCCAAAATACTAACTGCTAGCAACAAACAGCTGTAAAGCAGCAAAGGAACCGCCCACTCGCGGCCGCGACCAAGAGCACTGAAGTTGCTCTGCATAGTGTAGGGCCATCAGAGGCATCCAGAGCAATGTCTAATATGAAGCTGAACATGTTTTTAGGTGAGTATTATCCACTTAGACGCGTTTCAAAACAGTAGCTTAAAGTTTAAAAGTTATTTAGTACTGCTTTAAAAGTTCACCAGAGTTTGAAGACTTCTCAGAGGGCTCAAATGATCAGTTTGAAATTATGGAAAGTAGGTAGCTTCCTTGAGGCACCTGAAAGGACCTGTACTGTCTCATTTAACTGCACACAACACCCCTTCATGCCTCCTTTGTTTCCATTTATCAGTCAACAGTCAGTCCTGAACTGTCATTTCTGAGTGATATTTACACCATTCTGATGTAAATTAGCTGGAGTAAACTTTAGCTATCTAAACCAGAAAGAAGTAATTGCTTCACATCAGTGCTGAGAAAATGTGTGGGCTAACCAGATAACACAGCACCACTAATGTGGGGAAAATAGCTTGTGAGTGAGAGTGGTTCTTTTTGGTCCCTTGTGAACGTCAGCGGTTCAATGTAATCATTATTTTCTCTTTGCTGTGTGTCTTTTACATTTGCATTGCAGAAAAGTTGTTATTGAAATCATTTAAAAGCTTTTTTTTTGTAATCAGTGTTAAGTGCGAACACATTTCATTGTCAGAACACACTTTAATGCAACTATTTGAACTACTTTGATATTTCTGGATGATGCATCTGTCAGGTCTCTCTGTTTCTTTTCTTAAACATGTTACTTTAAGATGCAGTTCACTGCTGTGGATAGTTTTATCTTATGCATTTGCCCGCCTCTCATTCATGTCATGGTGTTGGAGTTTTTGAATTGTCAGTTTTATTCATGTCTCGTAGTATCTAAAGGTTTTCTGGTTCAGCTGTCTTGTTTTCCTTTAGTTCCATTGATCTTCTCGGTTTTCCATAATCCAGGTTCCACTCCCTCCTGTATGTACTGTCAACCATCCATTCCCTGTTTTCATTTAGAAATCACTTTTCCCAATATTATATTCTCCTGTGTTTGCTAGTTCATGGTCTGACCATCTCCTTCTGTTTAATATCCATGTCCTTGCAGGTTTTCAGTTTATTTGTTTCTTATTGTCAAGTTCACTTTTTAAAAGTTTGAAGCTTATTATGATTCCTGAGTCCCACTCGTAACTATTAGTACTACTAATTGTGACTACTATTAACGAATAACTAATGATATTTCAAATACTGTGTGGAATCAACAAAACTCAAACACGAATCTAATTAAAACATCACTGATGCTTTTGCAAAAAGAGTTAAGAAAAACTAAATAAAGTTAACATGCAAAATCTGATGTAGCTCAGCCCACACATATCATACATATCAAATGTTTTATCATACAAATGTTACACAGTACAACTCATGATACTCTAGTGCAGAAATCCTACAGTCTGCAGAGACAAATTCACTACAGTTCATAGATTTGTACAAATCACAGAGCTCTGTGCTATTAACCTTCCATCCCCAGGTTCTTTTTATTAAGGGCAAAGTGGGCGACCCTCAGCAGAGACAATGTAATGATGCAATGTTTTCAGCCATTGTGATATTAATTAGAAGAATATGGTCATTTGATCCTCTCATTTGGAATCTGTCTGAGTTGGCTCAGGTTGATGTGCTGACATCCAAGACTCAGTCCAGCTCTACAGTCCCTCTGAGCTGACAGATCTGTTCAATTCCTCTTCTCAGACAAACAAACTGAGCGCTTTCTGATGTTTTGGCAACACTTCACCTTAAATTAGTTCAGCTTTATCAGTTTTTAAACATAATTATGTAGAATGCGGCCATGATATCTTTGATATTCATACATCTTACTTCTGAAAATTGTTTGTGTGTTGAAGAGTCTGCCAAAGTGAATGACTAATGCTAGCATACTTCCGTTCTGTTTTTGATTGAGCTTTTTCACAGCAGGCATTTCATTTTGAAGAGTAGGGAAGGCACAGGTGTGTTAATTAGAGCTGCATTACTTTTCTGCAGTTGCATGAGCTGGTCGTTGTGTAAAATATGTTCACAGGCAGAATGTCCTATTATTGTAATGCAGCTCTTGTTAGCAGCCTTGTGCTTCTGCAAAACTAGTTGACATGCATTAGGTGTGTTGGAGCAATGACACATCTAAAAGTTGCAGGATAACTGTCCTCAAAGGCTGGCGTTACATGGCTTTGTTCATTTAACCTGAACATTGTGTGTAAAACATTTTCATGAACTAAGTTCATGATATTCCATGTTTTACTGTAGTTTCCATTGTATTTATCAAATTCCGTGACTGTATCAGTGTTTTGAGCTTTATAGTAATTGTAGGGCCCTAAGCCCTGCCCACTTATCCTCTCAACACCTTCACTCAGTAAAGTGACTTTGGAAAATAAACGACTCAGTCAATCAATAAACAAATAAACAATATCAATTTTGACATTTTAAAACTCATAAAGTCCCAGAATCACATTGCCCTCCAGTAATATCTATCCAGAAGGAAAATGTGGTCTTTGTAAATTAAAATCACCACAAATCCCTAACAAAATGTTGAGTTCAGTGGGTTTAATCTAAAGATGAAATGACGTATTGTGCAAACCACAGGGGACTCTTGACACACTGGGGCATAACATCTCAGGAAAGAGGAAGGCTTTCACCACATGGACCACATTTATTAGATTAGGACTGGCCACCCTCAGGTTTGTAATTGCATTTGCCTGATGCTGTGTGTTTAAGAATAGAATATCTTTCCCATCTTTCAGGAAGAACAGAGCAGCACAACTCCGAGCCAACTGATGAGGCACCAAAGCACCTACTTTTCTCCACCTTTAACTTTGCACTTACCTTTCTGGAAATCTTTTGTTGTTCTTGTTCATTTTAATTTAACGTTTTATTCCCAGTTCTGTTGTTAGTGACAAAAAATTATGAGTTAAAATGTTTTTAGCTGTGTCGCCCAGGGAGGGTGAAACAGGGACGGTGCCATTGTACTGAGCTGGGGAGGGATTGTTGTCATCAACCTCCCTATGAGTCCTGACTAAACACATAGAATGACGTATAATTCATTGATAACTCAAGTTTTCACTCGCATTTAATCATGATCTTCTGTTTTTTTTTTTTTCATTCAAAACAGCAAAAGAAACTTCAGGTTTAGAACTTTAATATTGTTTTCAACATGTGACTGCCATGTGATCGGTTATTAGATAATTGCATTAAGGAGGAATTGAACAGGTGTTCCTAATACTCCTTTAGGTGAGTGTATGTCAGTGATATCATGATGTAATCAGACCTGAAAATGTGCCAGATGTTAAAAGATATCAGAGTTCTTATAATAAAGTTACAATGTGCTAAAAAGATTTTACTCATAATTACGCGGTTTGAAGGAAGAGATAAAGGTGACTTTTGACTTGTTTTTTGTTTAAATTTAACAAACAAGTTGAAAGTTTTCCCAGTTTATCTCAGTATTTTTATAATATTTCCCATTTAAAAATGAACCAGCTTAACTCTTTAGTTCGCTGCATGTTTCATATGTAAACAGTTTCACTCTGCTCAGCCATCAGCTCTAGCTGCTATGGGACAGGCAGATCTTCACAGCAATCGCTCTTTCATGCAGGGTTAAAACTAGACTTCCTCTTTGTTTTAGAGAGACATAAAGCTTTTCTAAATAGTGCACACTACAGTAGGATCCTTTTGGAGTGGCACTTGCACAAGCCGTGGCTAGCATGATAAAGCAGAACCTTTTCTGCTAATCACAAATTACAGGCAGCCTCCACACCAACCCTGATCCAGCTCTCTCCACAGAGAAGCCAGGGCCAAGGTGAATACAAGCTGCTGCCAAGTCCCCACCTCTCTCTGGTACAAGGTGCGTATAAATTGGCATTCTCACTGATAGGTCAAGGTTTTGATTTGGTCATGACCTTAGTTCATAAATCTGTATGATGTAGGGGCCTTAGATAAAAGGCTGCCAGATCAACTCTCAGATGGGATACACTTCCCTCGCGTTCAACGTCTCTCTCCTTTTCTGTCCTCTTCCATCTCTCCCAGAGATGTGTCCCTTTTTTCAGTCCCAGCTGCAGTCTCGAGTCCCTGGAGCCTCCATAACAGGCAGGGAGAGAGAGATGGCAAGGGGGTGAAACAGCCAATCAATAAATCAATATGTTTTGCACCACTAAGCTAGGGTAAGCTCACTCTCTCAAAGCTGTGTGTCCATGTACACACACACACACACATACACACTCATTTATGGTCCCAGCAAATCTGTCTCAACACAAACAAACAAATGAAGGTGCAGGACAGAATGTCCCTTGCCAAAAGACATTTTGTTGTTTTAGGGACTTTCTTTTTTCTCATTCCATTTCCTGTTTTGGATCATTAAGTCATTGATTTTTATTTCAGTGTGCAAGTGGTGATGGGGACCCCCAGGGAACTGACTAAAAACCTCAACAGAGTGGCCCCAGCAGGAGTTTCTCTAGTAACTGGCTGCTCCCAAGGGCCACTGGGCCCTCTTAACTCAGCATGGGAGAAACTATCACCCGAAATCAGTCATTCTGCCTTCACATTGGAAGAGGAATTGATTTTCTTCTTTCTAAATGTCTTTGCAACCGCTGGAAGTGCAAACTTCTGCACTTACTTATAGATTTGGATTCTGATGCTCGTAGAAATTCTTGGAACAGAACAAACAGTCAGTTCTCTTCATGGATTTTAGGGATATAAAAAGTTGACTGGAGCATTTACTTTCTTATCATTTGGTCCAATATTTTTAGGTCCATGGGGGAGGTGATGGTTGAGAGGGGGAGGGGAGAGATACCCCGAAATACACTTGCAACTCTGGCACAGAAAGATTCAGTTGGCCAGTGGCCAGGGAGATATTACACTCAGATATACAGTAACACAGATGGATGCACTCAGCCTAAAGAGGCTGACATATTGGCCAGTGCTGTCATAAGAATGACATAATACCAATCCTGACAGGTAATGAAAATACCGGCTGCTCCACCTCAGAGATGCATAAGAGCTTAGACTTTAGCTCATACAATGTAAAACATTAACTCTGGCATATGTCATGTAGGCACATACATATTTATACATAAAAGAGACATAAAAACTGAAACTAAGTGCTGTTTGTTCTTGTACTCGGAAAATAAACTGCTTCATACAAGTTTTGGTTTGTGCCATATTCTTCTGGAGGTTCATTTCAAGAAGTTAAAAATACTTCTATTATATCAAATGAAGGAGAGACTCATCTTGGCAGCTCAGGACCTATTTGAGGTAATTCTTATATAAACAGACTTTCACAGACTTTGAACATGTTGGAACTTCATATTTATATCCACTCATTCATTTTCTGTATCCGCTTGTTCCTGTTCAGGGTCTCAGGGTTCTTATCTCCAGCAGTCATTGGACGAGGAGCGAGGCGCATTGTAGATAGGTCATGAGTCCATCATAAGGCCAATCAACCATTTACACTCACACATTGGCCAAATTTAGAATCAAGAATTAACATAACATACATTATTTTAGTGGGAGGTAACTGGAGTACCTAGAGAAAACGCACATGGAGAACATATCAATCCCACGTGGAACACGCAAGTCTAAAACTTCATTAGAGATCCACCTCTTATATGTATCAACTCGTCTCTCTCACGTTCATGTCCTCTAAAACAGTAGCTACGTTTACATGCGCCAAATTTCCCCGATCTGATTAAAATCTTGGTCGATCGGAATTCCCAAATCCCAGTTTACATGGACACTAACTGAAATGATCTGATCATGCCATGAGTACACATGCACCAAGCACTCAATCAGGTTAAATGAGTTGAGCATGCGCACAGCGAGTTGTCTTTCCGGGGGAAGAAAAAAAAGTAAACAAACTCCGTCCTTTCTGCACGTCTTTCCCGCCTCATTGTGTGCTCGAGCTGACTCAGGTTATCCCCAATATGGACCTTCTGCAGGTGATTACCTTTATGTTTGGGTTTTTACTGGTCGCATTAACCAAGCTAGCGGCTGAATACATATTGTTAATGCTCCTCCTCCACAGGAGAGGAGAGCAGGATGACAGGATGACTGCACCAGCAGACCACTTCTGTTTACTTCCCGCTATGTTTTCTACTTGGGTCTGCGAAAGCAGAAAGACGTCACGCTGAAGTTGTACGCATGAGCAGTGGGCTTTTTTCACCCTTTCTTTCCGAATGGGTGTATACATGCACGTCTATCCGAATGGAGATCGGACAAAACCACCCCTCTCGATCGGAAGTAAATTTCATTCTGATCAGGCTGCATCAGATCAAAACATTCTGATTGACATGTTTACATGACGTATTTTTTTTCCGATTGGGCGTTTATTCCGATTAAATGTGCCCATGTAAACGTAGCTACTGTTTGTTGCACATGTCCCATTGATAATGAATGGTGGAGCGGCGATGTCGCCTCCCGTATGTCGAGCCCATACGAAAGGAAATGGGCTCTTGTTTGGCATCTGGTTTGACTGTTTCAAAATGAGACAATAGCTATTAAAACTTATAAGTCTGCTAAAAAGTTTTGTCACAGATAAATGAAAGTAAATTTTACCATTTTGCTCAGTCATTCTTCATACTGCTTCAATCAGGTCTTTTATTTGGCATCTTTTGTTAAAAAAAGGAGAAGCAACTAGAGAAACTTTACACATTCAGTGTAAGGCAATCCCTTTTTTTCCCATTAATAATAAAATCAAATTCCCCGTCTTTTGCTCTACGCTCTTCCTTTTGAAACGAACCAGTTGTTCCCCCGTAGTAAAGTGCTCGCTCACATTTGCTACAGTTTCTTGGTATTTCCTCTTATCTCCAGCCGAAATATTTTGTTTTGAATGAGAAATGAAAGTGTGGAATGATAGAAGTGAGAGGTAGAAATGTAGAAAGGCAAGCAGAGAAAACACAATTTCATGAAGTCTACATAGAGTCTTATAAAAATAATAGGGAAACTATGAAAAAAATGATTTCCTTGGCGAAGTCCAAACTTTCACTTTATGCCAACTTCACTTTTTAAATCAGCCTCTTATTGCCATGTTTTTTTACAAAGTGCTTTGGATGTGACTAAAAGGTAAACGGGAAGTGAAAAGGCATCAATAGAAAAAGAAGTCTTAAAAAAAGAGTGAATGAAACAGATACTGAAACGATAAGAAAATTGAGGAGATGAATGCAGGTGTGCGCGTGTCATTGGCTTTAATTTCATGTCTGAAAATAGTCATATCATAAGCAAACCTGTGTTTCCGTAGGGTTTCTACAACATATTTTTGAGTGAGAGAACATTCACATCAACCACCTAAGTTCAGCCTGAAGCCAAAAGAGGTTTATTAAAAATAAATAGATATAAATATCTTTGTTTCTTTAGTAAATCCTAACAGCACATTTTATTGTATCACTTCCCTCTTTCACCTCCTCTTACTCCTCTTCGTCTCTGCTCTGTTATGTTCCCAGCGTTCAGCATCTCTTGCTCCCTTCTTTCTCTCTTTCAGCCTTTTCTATTTTTAATTAACCAAAGAGTGTTGAATGAGTGATTGTTTGAAGGAAATATGGAGGCAAGAGAGGGGTTGTGCCGTTCCTGAACAGAGGAGCTGTCATTTATCTGTTAGAATTTTCACACACCGTCATGCCGTTTCGATGAAATGCTGAGTTTGAAAAGAGCAGATAAGAGGTTATGTTTTGTGAAACATGGCATTCACGATACAGACGGCCATGATACTTTCATCTCCTCTTCATAAATATTTCTTTATGGCTTTCATTTCTTGTTTATGTGCCCCCTGCTTTTCTCTCTCCATTCAGGCTTCATCCACACTGAGGCCATGTTAAAGTACTCAGTACACAGTGGCGCTGCATGAAATACAACCTTCCTTTCAGTCATTTCAATAAAAGCACTGCGCTGAGGCCATGTTAAAATACTCAGAATCAGAATCTGATTTATTTGGCCAAGTATGTTACTCACATAAGGAATTTTGCTCCGGTTCACATTTGCTCACGGATATACTCAGTACACAGTGGAGCTGCATGAAATACAGTCTTCCTTTCAGTCATTTTAATAAAAGCACTGAGGCACCTGCGCTGGCTCGACTGCAGATTGCTTCAGCCAAAAATGTGCTTTCATTCAACCCAAAAACGAGAAGTTTATCATAGCTCTAATTTTACTGACATTTTGCAAAAGACACTTTATTTACTGGCCTTTGTAACTTAGTTCAGGCAAACACATTGTGCCAATTTTGTTATTATTATTGTGTCATAAGAACATCTACAAATGAAAATTATCTGACTACTACTTTATGTATCAGGCTTTCAAGGAATCAAATAAAATACTAATAAATTTTAATATTGCCTTGCTTTGTATTATTTTAATATGTTCATGGTTAAAGTTTACATTTTTGACTTTTGGGTATGAAAAATCAAGAGGAAATTAGATATGCACGGCAAAACTAAAGCTCGGGGCTCAGGAGGTCACATGTTTTTTTTTAGTCTCGGTGAGCATCAGGACAAAGTTTAAATAATTGTTACCGATCCCATGTTTGAATCTACAGGCCCAGAGTTTTATTATTCTTTGTGATAACTTGTTTTTGATGTGACAAGAAAACTAAAATTCAGTTCCATTAAGAAAGAGCAATTTCTGTAAGTTCTTGTTTCTCTGACAGACACCAGTCTAATAACTGTTCTGTAAATATTCCGCCACGGCAAGCAGCCAATTAGCTTAGTGTAGCTTACAGAAGGTCGAAAAGCTAGCCTGTTTTCGCAAAGGTGTTGAAACCACTCAACCCCCCCCCACCACCACATACACGAGAGCTTCTAATTAAGATGCTTTTTTATTTTTCTTTCATGGATGCAGGGGCATCAGGGTATCCACAGGTTACCAGGCAACCATGCAGCTAATAGGTATTAAAGCTACTTATTTCATCTTTCTGGATATTCAGCTTTTCCTTTAAATTTGGATTTGGACCTCAATGGAACTACTTTTTTTTAATCCCGTGAACACAAAATAGTGACGAGATTGAGGAAGTTAACCACACAAACATGAACTGCTTCAACAACTTGGATCGTTTTAGGGATATTTAGGGATATTGCATAAATTTTTTTTGTCATTTTTAGTTGATTTGATACATTTTTAATCATTTTTCCGCTGATCACAACTCCATTCCTAATATGCTAAACCCATAACTAGACTTTTTGGTAGCATCATCTGGCAGTATGTCTTCTGAATGTGTTTGCACAAGCTGCTATTTGTGTCTATATTTACATTTGCATATGTTGTGAGGTATCTTTCAAATGCACGGGGCTTTTCAAGCCAATTCTTACAACCCTTCCTCTCACTTGCACACATTCAAACACATGCAGTCTGGTGATATGCAGCTCATGAATACTCCTGCAGCAGTTCTGAGGATCCAACTTGTCGTTTCCGTACCTCAGTGACGGCTAGAAAGGATGACAGAAGTTGTGCAACAATGCAAAAGGAAAGTGTAACATATGAAAGCTATAAGCTTGTTTTTCTTCTTTTTTTTTATTAGTTTTATTATTAATTATATAAGTGAAAAAAGCAGGTGAAGGCTTGCCAGCCCCAGCTGTGATTTATGTTCACTTCTGAAAGGAGAAAAGTAGAATTTATGGCTTTCTCATTTGGCCTAATCTTTACTATATGGTGCAAAGCCAGAGCAATGCAGTGAGCTTAAAGGGAAAGGCAGAGTGAGGCTGAAAACTGTCCTCTACACTTTCTCTAGTTAGATTTTTCTGTTTCTTTCTCTCACTTACCATCCAACTCTATCACATTTTGTCCTTGTCGGTTTTCTCTCCTCCAGGAAGCGTACATTCACAGAGGAGTGCAACAGACACACACACACACACACACACACACACACACAAATATACAAACATCAGCCTCAGAGCTTCTAATCACACACACGCAGGTGCTCTATGCACACAAACATGCACTCGCACATAAAGTGAGATCTGCTCAGCGACACCTTCACTTCTCTCGCACCAATTTTCTCACACTTTTCTTTCTCCGTTTCTTCTCCTTTCCTTCCCATCGCTGCTCCGCTTCTGCACCTCCGCCCTCAGCCTTCTCCACATATAGATCTTTTCTTTTTATAGTCAATGCTTGAGTCCCTATGGCAACATCAGTGTTGTTGATTGCCGAGGTGCTGCACATCAAATCATGTAACAATCACAGGAGGTGTGACTGTGTTCACATGTGCCTATTTGTTCTTGGCTCTGTTTGCAGCGATGGATCAAGCTGCGGTGGGATAACCTGCACTCCGTCCTCATGCAAAAGAATTTAAGAGTCTGGCGTGTCGCTGTGTGTTCGTAATGCACCAAATTAAACATTTATAGACTCTTAAAATGGAATATTTGAGAAGCATAATTTCCCCACGCTTCTGTGTGTGCATCTCATTTGCATGACTTTTTAGTGTGTTAGGGTGTTATGTGTGTTTGTGTGTGTATATACAAGTGCATGTCCCAGGCAACTGTGAAGCTATTACAGGCTTTGACAGGGAAGAATCATCTGGGGGTGCAGATGATGTGCTTTTTCTATCCAGTTAGACTGTGACAACAGAAATCCAAACTGTCGATTCCTATTAAAGTGCTCGCAGGAAACCCTGTCGACTCTCGTTCCCCATCGATTCTTATCCAGGTAGAGCACTAAAAAGATGGAGGAAATGAAGGGGAAACGCTGTTTTATGTATTATCTTATGGTGGGGGGAGGAAAAAGAAAGTTTTCACAGTCATTTACTTAATTCAGCAGCAAATTCGTACGACGGAGATGACGGAGGGAAAATAAAAAGATGTGAAACAAGAACAGCAAGAAAAATAAAGCTCTGTATTTATATTTTTATTCTTTTGTTTTTTTTTTTTGCATTTGAACCCCTCATTCAAACTGTAATGCCAGCATTCAGCCTGCTCACCAGTAAGAAAAAAAAAGAAGAAGAAAACAGGAGGAGATAAAATAAGAGGTGGGCTGGTGTGAAACGGATCAAACAATGGATGTGAGAAAAGCTTTACTGTTTCTCAAAAACTGCAGGCAAATAAGAAAAGGCGAGGAGGAGGAGCGGGGGTGTGCGATAATGTGCCGCTTTAAGAAATGCCTGTTTTGTAACTATTTTTCTTTTTGACAACAGCTGTTACAAAAGTTGAACAAAGACTTTTCGAAGGTTTATTGGTGTGCAGAGGAAATGATTTCTGCAATAATCAGGAAGAAAAAAATGAGAATGAATGTGTGTGAGTTTCCAGATATGAAAGTTAAGGCAGAACATATCTGACTGAGATATATGTGCGTACATCAATCACTCTCTTCTTTTAGATTCTGTGTGTGCCCCAACATGTTAATAGCTTTTTCCTGTTTGTGATCTGTTTTTCTTTCTTCACTTGTTGTCAGGGTGTGAATTAAACAGTAGATCGGTGGATCGAGGTTTTTTTCGTTCACATCAAAAACAGGCACGTAGTTCCGACTGGTGCCTTAAAATGAATTCTTTTTTTATTAATGTAATGTCTGTCATAGATTACAGCAAGTTATGTCATAAAACACAATAATCCTTCGAATCAGCTGTCACATACAACAACAGACCCACAATGTACCACATCCAAACACCAGCAACAAGACAAAGATGGGGATGTCGTTACTAAGCAGCATTTATAACAGCTCTAATATAGTAATCAGCAAAAAGATTTACTGATAGCAAAAATCAATATCTAGTCTAATTCAATGTTTGGGATTTTTAAATAAAAGATGCAGACATTTAATGACAAATTTGTGCATTTGTGTATGTGTGTGTGTGTGGGGGGGGGTCATTTTATAGTTTTCAATTCATGTAGTTTTACCTCCAACTATGAGCTGCATGGTGCCCTAGGCGAAAAAGGATTTTGTCGCCCCCTACTGCCCAGAACAGAAACAACGTAACTCAATAACTGGATTACATTGCAAAAAATATTTATTTATACTAAAATGAACAGTAGAGTAGAGCTGATAGATAGATGTAGATAGATATCTTATTATTACTTATTTTGCTCTTTACGTGAGATGAATGATGTGTCCAACAGTTTGTCCAAAAAAACAAACAAAAAATAATAACAATTTGGCACCGCCTCCAGCAGAGGGCACCCTAGGCAATTGCCTAGTCTGCCTATGCCTAGAACCGGCCCTGCCTCCAACAGGGAGGTGATTTTTTGTTTTTGCCAGTGTTGTTTCTTTGATCGTCTGTTAGTAACATAACTTGAAAAGTTGTTGACAGATTTTCATTTGATTTTTAGAAAATATCTGGAATGAGTCGAGGAACAACTGATCAGATTTTGGGGTGATCTGGATCACCGTACAGCTCCAGGATGGATTCATTAACATTTGGAGATAGTAAAAGATCTGGGTGTGGAACTCAGGTGCATGGGGGAGGTCTGCGCTTTCTAAGTGCTCTTCTTGTATGATAAGTTTCATGTAAATCTTTTATAAATATGTTGTAGATTAAAAAATGTCAACAGAAAAAATGGCCAAGATTTTAGGATTATTGACACATTTCTATAAAAGATACAGCAAAATGTGTTTCAGTTCAACCAAAACTTTGGGGAGGAGCTTTACGTATAAACTTTAGATTCACCCTATATGTCATAACTCATGGAATATATTGTAAATATAACATTTTTCACTGATTTACTCAAGAAGATTATCAGGATTTCTCTCTCTTCTCTCTGTTGTTTTGTTGAGAAGGACTTCTCTTTTTTCGTGGAATAGGCACAGATTTAACTGGTTATAGTTGAGGCTGCATGGTATTATTTGGGTGAACTTATTTTTATGGTAAATTGTCTTTTTCTAAACATACACCTACAAAGTCTTTAATAATTTAATTTCTTTGTGTTTTTTGATCAGAAACATTTGCTGAAAGTTTCCTGCGCCAATAAAGCTTACTGAAAAGTTGCTCTAACAAATCACAAACATTGGGTTGATAATTTGCTGCTACAAATGTAATTAATTATTTGTGGTAGCTACAGTTCACTTTCACATGCAACACTCATGCTTCCACCCACGCCATGTTTCCTCAGCATTCATTTTTACTCTTAAATAATATGTCCTTACTGACTCTGTAAATAGTTTCCTTATCTCATTTGGAACCCTGTTATGTTTTGCTTTAAATATTATTTGTGCTGCTTTAAACTTGAATTTTATTGCTTGGGTTTTAATGAAAGGTTTATTTTTTATAAATGTCTATTTATTTATACATGTACTGTATATTTGTTTGTTTAGTTTCCATATGGGTTTCCCCACGTAGTAACTAAGGTATTGTAGAAGTTATGTGCAATATAAAATGATTTCTGTTTCAGGATGTGCCTCATTTTACCCAGAACAGTGATATTCTGGGCCAAATTCCCTCGAACACACTGAATATCTGGTTCCCTGCAGATTTTATGGTCTAAGATCACACTGAAAAATTTCATTTTATTCACCCTTTCTATATTCAATTTACCAATTCGTGTTTCTACTTCTTTTCTGAAAACCATGAATTTTGTGTTTTCTAAATTTCGGAATAGATTATTTATATCAAACCACTTTTTGTTATCATTATTTGTCTTGTGATCACCTCCAAAACCTGCTGCAAATCCACTCCATGCAAGGAAACATCAGTATCATCTGCAAACATTACAAATTTGAATATTTTTGTCTCCTTTTGCATTGGGCATTTATGCAAAAATGATGTAAAAATGCTCAAATCAAAGGAAGTTCTATAAATTGCTGTAAATGTCCTGTGAGAAAACTCTACAATGTTGCTGCATCATAATACAACATTTGAACATAAGAAAATACAGATAAATGAGTGGAAGTGTCTATAAAGCAGAGTGCTACCACATTGTTGTTACTATGAGTAAAGTACAAACTGTGGCTGTAAAATTCCTCCTCGTTCAGTTTTATCCCTTTGCTCTTGTCCACTAATACTGAATCCAACAATCCCTTCAATCCCAGCCAAACAGGCCGGGCCGCCGTTTTGTCAGAAAATATCTCCCTCAACCTCGATCTGACATGAAACAGATAACCCATCTCTGCTTGTCTGTAACAAAGAGACGGGATGAGACAGAAAGAAACTCAACAAAAGGAGAGAGATTGGGATGTTTTGCTTTATAGCCCTTCTTACCCTCACACACCGACACCGATCTCCGTGCAGCATGTTTCACACCACGAGAACGGTTTAATGTTTGGCCATATGTCAAGATGAAGAAGTACGCGGTGAGGAAAGGTAGAAAAATACCCGCTGCCATGTGCAGACATTAGTGGAGATAAAACCTGAGGGGAATCCAAGTGGGATTTAGTCATTTATCAATTTATAGTCTAACCTTAAAGTTCTTGTCAAACAGGGCTTTGGACAACATCAAATCACTCTGCACTTTGAGTATTTCATGGACTTCACCAGAGTGGCTGCTGAGTGTCTGTAACAAATAACAAACATCCAATAAAAGATTAAAAAACAATCAACAGCATGGAGAAGATGCAAGAAACAGTTAGCAAGACTGATATTTGGCTTGATTTATATTTGACATAAATCTTCTGCTATGCCTTTACGTGAAGAAGATGTTGCACTTAGAGATATTCCTGTGAAGCATGAGTAGCATCATTTCTGTTTTTCTTTGTTTGGATATTTGTTTTGAACACTTAGTGCAGTCAGAAACATATTCAGGTTAGGTTTCATGTATTAATGAAACTTATTCTGCTTTGGGTAAAATGTGGCAATCATCGTATGTGTGTTTCTAGAAACTGAGTATAAGGAGTTCTTGAGAAAAGAGTGGCATCTGTGTATGTGTGTGAATATGTGTTTGTATTTTTTAACAAAAAGTTATTACATTGTTACTTGATATTACTATCACCATGTTATTATTATTATTATTATTATTATTATTATTATTATTATTATTATTATTATTATTATTATATTGCAAATGCATTGTATTTTACCTGGTGCAAACCTTATTTGTGTATTTGTTCGTTTTTTATATTATATTTTTATGTAACTGACATTAATTTGGTCGTCTTATCAAAGATCACAATAATTTTTTTTTTTTTTTTTTTTGTTTGCTGTTAAACAGATTTTAGTTTCTTTGGTCATTTAACTGGAGTGATGCTACTGAATAAACACGTTAGCTTCCTTTTTGCTTCACTTATAAGTCAATAAAATCTCAAACTTTTATGTGCTCTAGTTGCTTTAACGGGTATTTCGACTATATTCAAATGATTCAAAGTGTGAATTAATGCAAATCAATGTTCTGAAATCATGCGGTCTTCTTTCTGACCTTCACACCTATGAAATATTTGGTCCACTCATCCTTTCGATAAAGATTTGTTTTCTCTTTCTTTCTTCATACGAGAGCCCAGTAATCCTAAAGCATGTCAGGTTTATAAGCAGTTCAGCTAATGTTTCTATTGGCATGTCTCCATTGTAAGATATGTGTAGTGCATGCAGAGATAGTTGGAGAGCAGCTCCAGGTTGGGCGGCAGTGCTTCATTTGACATGAGTCTCAGAATTTGGTTACACATAGACCCCAAGGTTATTACTCCAGCAGAGAACCATCAACTCTTTGTAGCATCTCATTTTAGATATCACAGCCTCACATGCAGTTCTCTAAAGAATCTGTGAATATATGTATGAACAGAGACCATAAAAACACCCAAAGATCTCAACATTCAAATTGGATGGAATAAAATTAAGGCAATTGGTCTGTTTTTAAAAACAGGCTTTTAGCTGCAGAATGTAAAACAGAGAGAGTTTTGACAATAACAGAGGAGAAATATTATGAGCAGCCTTCCTCGCTTCCCTGGGAGAGTTTCATGGAGTGCTTTCTCACTGTGATAATGAAATGACCTGGCCTGCACTGCTCCGCTCTCTCTCAAAAACACATCTGCGAGACAAGGGTGAAAATGAGAAAATCCTACCTCCTCTCTCGAGTTTCGTAAAGCATACTTTCAATATTCTTTCACTCAGAGAATGATGGGACTTGGAGTGAGTGTGGACTTTTGTGTCCTTGTGAGCTTTGTGTGTTATTGTGGTTGGGTGTGCATGTATTATTTTCTATGTGTGAGATAGAGAGAGAGAGAGGTTTGAAGATAACTTGGACTACCTTGAACAACTTGTAATAAACCATATTCGAAGCACATTTGACATAACAAGGCAGTGTAGAAAAATTCAGTGGGATGAAATCCCATAGAGTTGTCATTGTAACAATGTTTTCGTAACTGAATTTTTTTGCCGCTTTCATGGGTTGAAATCAATACAATAAGCAGCCAAACTCAGATCAAAGGCTGCAGTTTTGTCCCATATCAAGTTTAAATCCAATGAGGCAAAGTGTAGACTTGTGGGCCTCAGTAGACTCTAAAGACTGTGCCAGACTGATTCAGAGAGATGACTCACCAGTTTGGTACAGAACAAACTGCATGCAGACCATGTAATCCCTCAGCTTCTAGTTAACAGGGAATCTATGGCAGCACTCGGGCAGAGCGCTGTCATTGAGTTACATAATCAACAGAGGAGTGTGTGAAAGTGTGTGCGTGTCTTTGTGTAGCTGTGCCTCTTCTCGTGCTCGCAATCATGAGTTGCAACAAAGCCATGCTGACACAAGGCCGCTGAGGTGGATTTTCAGCAACGGTGGAGCTTAAAGTGCACGCACGAGAGTTCACGTATGAACTCGCTTGTGTTTTTAAAGGCGTAGATCAAAAGTATAACCTTGTTTGCAGGGCTAGAAGCAAGCAAAGCTATCAGGGGCTGCAAAGTTAGCGCGCTCTGAATCACAAGGCTCTGTTTACATTTGTATTTTATATGTGTGAGTGCTCATATGGATTCTGTTGTCCACGCATCCTACTGCCTTTTGTATCGATAAAGGTTTTCTTCATGCCAGCATTAGGAAGCCTCTCCAGCTCAACACTGCCATCTGGCTTTGGCTCGTGCCAACACAGACATCCTGAGGGAGCTATCAGAGCGAGTCAGCGTCTGCTTTTAACAACTGTTCTGGGATCGGCTGTCCACTGGACTGGTGCTAACTCACCCTATTATGAGAAGGATGATAAAACTGACCTTGAAGCAGTTATGGGGCCTGAGATAATGGAAACCACTGATAGAGAGCCCATGAAACAGCACTCAGGTTCCAGTGACAAAAGAAAATAATGGTTTAACCACATCACATCATTTTGAGCGTCATTTAAATATTTATTAGTGGACAGTTTTGCGTGCTGGTGCTTAACAAGCAATGACATATGAAATGATTTGCAGATAAAAAAAATTATGTTCATGGTAATTCTGCATGTTATAGTTTTAATAAGTTCTTGTATTTTTGTCCTCTTTGTCTAGCCCTCTTTTTTTTTTGCGAATAATCTGAACCCAGAGCGAAACTTAAGCAACAGGGCTCTGCAACATGATGTACTGCAGGTTAAAATCTGCAGTTGCAAATAAAACCAACAGTGAAAGAACACAATTAGGTCAGACTGGGGCCATACCATTTGTATGGGTCATGGTAAAAGTGCTCATATGTATGCAGGTTTATAGGCCCCCTGGGAGCACTGAGCTGACCTTGTACCACACTCTGATCTATGTCTCCATCTCCCCGTATGCCCTCTTTTTCCTCATTCCTCTGTCCCCCCGCCTTTTATTTTTTTTATCACCACATTGCTCTCACCTCAAACACCTGCTTCACAAATACACACACACCACCTTCCTCCATTTGGTTTAACTCTACCTGTGATCACTTCCTTTCTTCCAACTTTTACTCATTTTAACTCCCCTTCTCTCCCCCTCATTCCTCTGTTTTCTTTATCCCCCACTCGTCTTTTTTCCATATCAACAGTCAGTCTGATAAATAATGCATCACAGCACATTAAAAACATTAGTAGGGCTCTCTTGGCTGTCAAAGAGAAGGAGGAGACAAGGGAGAGGAGTGAATGGGTAACTCCATTTTAAATAAGTGTTGTGCAGACAATGGGGTTTAATATCAGCAGCAGAAAAGTGCCAGAGAGGGGTGAAGGTCTGCGCGTAAATCGTGTCACATCCTCACATCATTGCTCCCAAAGGTTTCTGGCGTTTGGTCAGTCATCTGAAAATCCCCAAATCTTAGAAAGATAATGACTTTATGATCAAGCTTATAGGAAATTATTTAACAGCATTTCTGCTAAACACAGGTTCAGCATCACACAGAACCTTGACCTTTTATTTTTCCCTGTTTTTTAATCTGTCACTTTCTCCATCCTCTACTCTCCCCCTCTCCTTCCATCCCTCCTGGCAGCGTGGCAATTGGCATTATTAAAAATTGATTGGCGGAGAGCGTTTAGCAGGGTGGTGAGGCGGAGAGGGGAATTTTGACAGGCAGGAGTGAAATGAAAGAGGAGCCTCAGCGGACACAGCGTGGAGAGGTCCCAATGGGGAAACAGAGAGTGTGTGGGTATGTGTGTGTGTGTGTGTGCAGATGTGTAGATGTCTGCATATGCACGGTTGTCTGAATTTGTGTTTGGGGCTAAAAACATATTGGCAACAACGATTTGTGATGAAATGGATGAGAACAAATACACAGTGAATCTATACTGCATGTGTTGATTTAGCATCGCATGTGTGAATCCATGTGATTAAAGTCCACATACGCTGAATTCAGATGGTGCACATGTAGCTCTGTTCCATCCTCCCGCTTTCATTCTTCTCCTGCTTCTGCTTATCCCTCTCCAACCTTCTCTCTCCTTTCATCTCAGATCAAATAATATTTTCCAAACCAGTTATTCCCCCAATGGCTATAAATGCTGCCGCTTTGGAGATTTTCAATACACTTTAACTGTAATTTGTCTGAGTGATTCTAAAAAAAAAAAAAAAAAAAAAGTTTTTTAGTCCAGGGATAAAAAGGCATGTGTCATTACATGATGCTAACTGGTCTCTTTTGTCTCTCCTTTCCCTCCTTTCTGTCCTTTGTTCACCCTTTGCTTCTCTTTACTCTAACTGTCACAGATGAACAGACCGATCCAGGTGAAGCCGGCAGACAGTGAGAGTCGAGGAGGTACTGTATGTCCGTCCGTTTCTTCTTCTTTTCTGGTTCCCCTCCTCCCGTCCACTGCCTCCCCTACAACCCTGCTGCCTGTGTACATCAACCTCACCATTATATGTCCCATTACACGATGCCCCGCACCTCGACGCAGGCTGACAGCACAGCCTGGCTGGACCCTGCAGTATTCAGAACACATTATGTAAACAGAGCTCTCTGTAGCCAGCTCAGCCTCCAGCTTCTATGTTAGTGTTTCGTCATATGCACTGATGCATGTACGTCCAAACGCTGTCGTACACACGGGGAAAACAAGTGTTTTTTTTTTCTGTTTCGAACCCTACTTGACTTTTGACACAGGTTTTGCATCAGTAGAATAAATTGCTGATTAAATGACAGCCCTGTGTGAATGAAAGCAGATGTCTAGTCTTCGCGCGCCCCGTTTTATTGACAACCAAGATTGCTTAAAGGAAATTTTCTGTGTCTAGACATGTAGTGACCCAGTCCTGACATCAATCAATGGGCTGCACAAGATAAGACCGAAGCAGTTTGGCCACTCTTTTTTTAGCATTTAGCATGGAGCAGACTTCCTAGCTAATGTAACTGAAATCAATTCTACTCATACAAAATAGAGGGAAAAATGTCGCAATAGAACCTGTGAGTAACTGAAGGTTGAGCGATAGATGCATGGGGTAAGAGAGGTGTCACCCTGTTAAAAACATTTAAAAGCTGTGATCATTTAGAATCACCATGTAGCCTACGGTGCATGTTGTTAGTCTGCGAGAGGAATCCAGAGAGACTGTGGAAAAAGAAGCCACACATGTAAGTAGACAACATGCAAACTCCATGTAGAAAGGCCAAAGTCAGGAAGTAAACCCAGGACTTCCTGCTTCAAGACAACAGCTCTATAGACTGCACAACACATCCACGCAATTACACGACCATATAGGTCAAATTTGAAAGCTCCAAAAATACGACCTTTGAGAACGTTTTCAAACGACCTGTCGGAGCCGTTCCAGCTCCGCAGAGACCTATTACCAACAACGCATGCGCGCACCTTCCCGGATGAGCTGTCAAATACGCATGTGTGCAGTTTTGCTCCGTTCAGCTGAACAAAACACAAATTCTGCAGCAATATGTGTCATTTTAATACAATGGTTAGCTTTAAAATGTAAAAATACACATGCACACTCTGTAAAGCAGAATATTTTATATTTCATTAAAAAGAGAAACAGCTAAAGTTAGCGTTGCAGATAGGGGTCGCATACGGAATATAGTGCCGTTTTTAAAATCGACCAATGCGGTCGTACTTGACGTGAGGTCGGGCTCGACTGCACCACCATGGTTCTATTACTCCTACTTAAGAGAGAGTTTGCCATAAAATACAGCCGAGTGAGAAGAATGTAATTAACGACAGCATGCTTAATATTTTTCATGAAATATAAATCGTTTTACCTTTTTGGGAAAAAAAAGTAGCAAATCATTAGAATCTGTCTAAAATTCCTCAGTTGATACATGTTTTAATTATAATATTTTGAACATGATTTACAGAAAAGATCTTAGGTGTATGTGTATATTCAGAAAGATAAGTCCTCAGAGACAGACAGGTTTAATGCCACGTCAGAGGAGGAAATGCTTTGGTGACACTGACAAAAGGATTTTTTTAAACGTTCATTAGTTCGCTTATTTCTTCAAGTGGATATAAAAGAAGTGCGTGTTCAGTTTAATTTGAAAAACCCAAAATGTTTTTCTGCAGAGAAGGTTTTAACATGCAGTATGTGCGAAAGTTGTTAAACAAGGCAGGCTATTGATAACATGTTTAAAAAGGAACAAGTGAGCTGAAACCAGATGTTCTGTATTATATATGTATCTTATTGACATTCTTCTGGAGATTAAACTTTTATTTTACCCAGCCAATGAAAAAATGTACCAGGGAAAGCTGTTCAAAATCTAATCTATAGCGTAGAAGTGATATTTGCTTCTTTCTAACATTGTCTGATCATGTGAGTAAAGAAGGAACCTGTAAATCTTTTTAAAGAAGGCTGCTATCAGTGATGAAATCTGCAACACTTTTTAAGTATCTTAGCAGAGCTCTACATTAATCCACTTGCCTTCTAAATATGAATGAAATAGGAGAAATTCATTGTTATTTCCTGCATTTGACTGTGTGAATGAAAGAGCTTTAAAATGCTGAGACTCCTCCTGAAATCTGTTAGTCACCTGTGAGGTCTGCGTGCAAACGTAAATGTGTCCAAGAAGATGTTGAAGGAGGGGCCAAGATTTTAAGACTTTTATGCACGTCTCCGGTAAGGTGTGTGTCCTCCAACTCCGATGTGTACTGCACTCTTGTAAATGCTCGTCATACCTATACACTCGACCACCCCACCCCCCCACGCCGGTGCAAGGCCAGAGCGCAGATTAGTCTTGTTGACTCGGCAAGGACACCCTGTAAATCACGGGCGGTGGGGAATAGACCCTCACACACACTTAAACACACACATATAAGTACTCACAGAAACCCACATCTACACACACACACACATTAATTTGCAGATTACATTTACAGGCAATTGCTCTGAGGCTCATTAATTTTCAAACATATACATCAATTTCCACAAAATTCAGACTTTATGTAAGAAACAGTCGTGCATTGCAACACACTGTGTTTCTAATTCGATGGCTCGGCTACACTGTGATGTTCTGGAGCTGGAATTTAGTCCACCAACTCCAGGCATTAAAAACTATTACAAAGTTTTAAAAATGCAAGGATTTTTTTTTTTTAGAAAAATAGTATATAACTGATATCTAAAATAACTTTTTTTTTGTCATCTTAACTACAGTACAGTGCTGTGAAAGTCCTTGCACCATTATCAAAGAGTTTTTATTATCTGTTGAAGATAGCCAGAGTAATACAAATAGAAATACAAAATAGCAAAATGCTGTTTTCTAATTATTATATAATTTATTGAGAAAAAAAGGATCCAACCAACCTGCAATATGTAAAATATTTACAATATGTAAAAAAAGTAATTACTCCCTATACAAGAACAGATCATTAATATCTTTCAGTCTGGAAAATATTATAAATTCACTTCTAAGGTTTTGGGACTCCACAGAACCAAAGTGAGGGTCTGAATGAAATGATGAATTCTGCTTACTGTCAGAAAATCCTGAAGTAGAACATCTTGCAATCAGTTTCTGAATTTAAGCTTAAAAGCACTTGGGTTATGCAGCAAGACAATGATCTAAAACACACCAGCAAGGCCATTTTGCAATGACTTGATAAAAAAATAAAAATAAAAATGAAGGTTTTGGAGGAATCTAGTCAAAGTCTGGATCTACATTCAGCAGTGATGCTCATCACCAGATATCACAAACACTTTATTGTCAATGTTGCAACCAAGAGAGGCACAAACAGTTTTTAGGTTTAGGAGTCAGTTACTTTTTCATGTTTGATTTTTTTTTTTTTTTAGACAGTAATTGAAATCATTTTTTAATAACTGCCTTTTGCATTTACTCAGATTATCTGTAAGTAATCACATTTTGGAAGTGATCTGAAACATTTACCTGCGTTAAAAAAATGCGAAAATAGAAGAAATCTGAACGAGCACAAACACTTTTTCAGAGCGTTGCACATGTTCATAGACTAATAAATGTATAATGTATCTGAGACGATAGAGCAAAAACAAGTTAGTTCCCTTCACTTTTGACCAGATGTTACCTCGAAAATGGGCATTTTATTTTGAAAATGGTTCTAATTTCTGTAATTGTGCATAAATGCAGCCATCTGCTGCATTAAACCTTGTATTAGATTACATGACTACACGTGGTTTTTGATGCACATTTACTATTAATGACAGCAAATAGCAGATCTCTGTAAAGCAGAATCTCTTGGAAAAAGACTTGAGCAAAAAACATAGACTTCATCTACATGTGATTATGACCAGAACACAGACACCAACACATCTGTCTCATATCCTGTTTTACCCCTTTCAGCAGGCACTTTTTATCGTCAGGAAGTTGTTTTTTTCGGATTCTAAAAAGATGTCAGATTGTTGTGATGCATACATTTTAAGTTTCTATCATACAATTTGTTTGTGTGTTTTGGATTTTCTGTGCAACATAAAACCTCCAACACAATATATATGTCACATATTTAAGAAAACAGCAAATAACTTTCACTCCCGTCCTAGGAGACCTGCATATCTAATAAACCCTCTTCATCTTTTAACAGAGAGAGTTAGAATCAGATCCTTCTCTAATTTAGAGGAGTGTGAAAAATGTAATAATACAAGGATGGTTGTAAAACCAGCAGGAAAACATAGTGTTTTTAATCAGACAGCCATGTTTTCTTGAATGAAAGAAACTTTTCCATTTACTTTCAGCACAGCCAAAAAATGAATGGAGGGTTTGCGCAGCTTGTGTATGTCGTGGGAAATTTACAGACAAGTAGTCCAGATGTTACAGAGCTAAATGTTAATGACGTCCAGAAATAAATGAATAACAACAGCATGCACTTCATCTACTTGGACAAGTCTCTAGGATCCTACTAGTGTAAAGCAGATAAAACAGTCAGACAGTTTAACCAATAATATTTTTGGTCACATCAACGTTAGTCACATTGGGAAAAACATTTTCCAGAGAAACTCGTAAACTTTGTCACTTGTTTGTCTCCAATAAGTCACAACTAGGTCGGAAGCCCGCCGTAAAGTTGTCTCACATTCTAAACGTTCCAGACGCTTGTCACTATTCAGTGACTTTTTCGAGAGAATATTCATTCTTCAATTTTTTTTCAACTTCTTGTCTCACTCTAATGTGGCTGGGAAATTGAAAAGCCTCATAACCATTTTCAGACATTTTGGAAATTCCATTCTAGGCTGTAACAAAAAACTTTCTCTGATCATTACCATCAGTATTCCTGAGGCGGTATAAATATGCTTGTTTGAGCATCTCTGATCCTCTCATCATGACTTCCTTTCTCTTTCAGAAGACAGAAAACTCTTTGTGGGCATGCTCAACAAGCAGCAGTCAGAAGATGACGTGCGGCGCCTTTTCGAGTCCTTCGGCAGCATCGAGGAATGCACCATCCTCAGAGGTCCCGACGGAAACAGCAAAGGTGAGATTCAAGATGGCCCGTGACTTCCAGCTGATTCTTTATCAGGATGCTAAACAGAAATTTTAAGAGCCTTTTACTTTTTTTTTTTTGCTTTTACTTTTTACTATCAGAGCCTTACAGATTCTTCCAGATCATACCCCAAAAACCTTCACCCAGAGAAGAGACATATAAACTGCCAACAATTAACAAGTGAACCCCATTAACCCTATGAGTCAAGGACACTAAATCTCCTTATTAACCGTTGGACCTTGTGTCATATCTGAAAAAATATCCCTTCAAAATGATGTCAGGGTGCTGCACAAGTTAACTGCGTGAAGTTCATCAGAGGGCTTAGCAGCCAATCAATGAGGCCCGATGATAACTAAGCCTGATGATTACAGTACGCTTGATCATTCAGATTCCTCTGTGAAGCTCCATTAACAAACCTTCATCAACCAGCTTACTCAGCTAAGTGGGCTCAATATTTACTGGGAACTTGATCATTCAAATTCATCAACGACATTTGTCAATAGTAAGTGACATCAGACTGCTTTGGCATTTTTAGCCCCATCAGAAGAGTTGTTAATGGGGCCAGAGTGGCTTTTTTAACCCACTTATTGACATCCAATACAAGTGTCCAGAGCAGAGAAGGTTATCTTTACAAAGTCTTAGTACTTTAATTCTGATGGAAACTTTTTCTTTTACATGCTGGTATTAGAAATGTTTGCACTTTCTTTCATCCCTCATTTTTTTTTAATTTTTGCTTTTCTCTGTCTTTTATTCTTTAGGCTGTGCGTTTGTAAAATACTCCTCTCATGCTGAAGCTCAGGCAGCCATCAGTGCACTACACGGCAGCCAGACAATGCCTGTGAGTATGTCGTAACCGTGAAAGAGAAAGTAAGTGTAAGAGGGAGGCGAGTCACATAGTGAGATGAGTCAAATAGCGTTTAATTGCCTTCTCAAAGTGAAGTTAGACTTTATTATTCACGGTGAGGAAACGTGTCCTTTAGACGTCCCTAAAAAAAAAAGAATTTTCATAGGAACGAGCATCAGTTTTAGCTCCGAGGCCACTGCCTTTGCAGGGAAATATAAAAGCCAGTGTGTGTTAAAGCATGAGTGTGCAAGTACGGATAAAAGCTTGTGTCCCATGTCTATCGAACCACTCTGTCATGTAACGCTGGGCATGTGTGTGTGTGTGTGTGTGTGTGTGTGTGTGTGTGTGTGTGTGTGTGTGTGTGTGTGTGTGGACGAACAGGGTGCCTCATCCAGTCTGGTGGTAAAGTTCGCTGACACGGATAAGGAGCGCACCATCCGTCGCATGCAGCAGATGGCTGGTCAGATGGGCATCTTCAACCCTATGGCCCTGCAGTTCGGAGCCTACGGAGCCTATGCTCAGGCAAGAACCACAAAACCTTCTTTTTTAATCCACAGTTACTTTCACAATGAGCCTTTGAGATTAAGCAGTGTGCTAAAGCCCAACTCTGATATAACTACAGAAACAGAGGAAGAGGTCATGTCAAATTTTCAAGCAAATCTGAAATAGAAAAAAAATTATCTGTACGGGGAATCCACATTCTGTAGGAGTCAATACCGGGGTTCTATCTAATAGCCTCTATTTCTTGTCTCTGTGCTGTACCTCATTTCACTTTATAGCCCTACTTCTCTCTTTTATCTGTCTTTCTCAACTCAGTGACCTCGCGGACAACGGCTTTCCTTTTATTACTCTCTGCGCTCCTTCTTATCCCCCCTCTCCCCCTGCTCCGTTTGCAGGTGCAGCAGCAGGCAGCGCTGATGGCGTCTGTGAGCCAGGGAGGTTACCTCAGTCCCATGGCAGCCTTTGCTGCAGCTCAGATGCAGCACATGGCCACCATCAATGGCCTCCCAGGAGCGCCATTAACCCCCACATCAGGTAAGGATTGTCAAAAATCAAAGAGCAAAAGACCCACAAAGAGCACTTCCATCCACTGTATAATGGTATCCATGGTAATGTCTGGATAATGTATAGTTTTCAGAAATAAACCAAATAGGACAGCAAATTTCTTCACACAGGAACAATCAGAAGCAGATGAGTTTATAGTCATTGTTAATTCTAAAGCTTTAAAATCTATAATTCATTTTTGTGAAATCAATGTCCCATCACAATATAACATGGACTGACATCAAACCATAATTTTAAAAAAAAAGTTTATTTGTTATATCATTACTATACCCACATCCACCAATCTAATCAGGAAAAAATTGAGAAATTAGATCAAAATAATTTAGACTTGTTCTAGTTTTAGCACCTATGTAGTGCTAAAATACCAGTAAAATAATCATTTTTAAAAGTGTAATATTGAAGATAAATGTTTGGCCTTCAACAAGCTTCTTATTGTTACAGGAAGAAAACTACTGCTGCGAGGAACAAAGTGATGTGGATTTCAAGTGACACGTTTTAACTATCAATAATCTCTACTGTAATTGTTTCTAGATGCAGAGAAGGCGTGTGAGGCGAAATAAATCTGAGAATGTATATTTGACTTGTTTGATACAAACACAGTCTTTAATGTTTCACAGTATAATGTCTGAGATTTAAATCTAATGGCCGTTGTTTTACCCCTGAGGGCCTTACTGGGACAAGAAATCAGCCCTGACATTTAATGTCTGCACCGGCCCACTGGACCGGCCCCACTGACATTTGCCAGAGTGACTATAGGTGGCCGGTCGAAGGAAAAACTTTTCCATAACGTCTTGTGGAAAAATACATAGGGGGTGCTGAGTGCAACTCTCTGTCTTTGTGACCGCAGGAGGCAGCACTCCCCCAGGCATCAGCGCCCCCACTGTAACCAGCATCCCCTCTCCTATCAGCGTGAATGGTTTTACTGGCTTACCCCCCCCACAAGCGAATGGGCAGCCGCCTGCAGAGGCTGTTTTCACCAATGGGATACATCATTACCCTGGTAGGTTTGATAAATTCAGGAGCATGTCTGCAAACACAAGAAAGCCAAATCCTAATGTAAAGCACTTAATGGATAACTTTGTGGGAGTAAAGCTCCACAGACACACAATCAGTGTAGCAGGACAATGTGCATGCTGCGGGTTTACAGCTTAGATTAGCATTAAAGCATGTTCAGGGGGCCGATGACTTTGAGCATGTCGGGGTAGATGAGCGTCAGGTTCTCACCATGCTTCTGGAGCCTGAATATGCGCTTGTGTCATGAGCCATAGCTAGTGCCTCATTGGTTCTGTTTCTGAAGAGGTGGAAGAAAAAAGAAAACAAAAAATCTGTCAACTTTTTTTACACTCTTGTCTCCCCAGTGTTGCAGGAGGTGGTATTTAGGGAGGACTCAGAGAAAAACAGCTTGGGCGTGGCTCCGCGGAGTTGTTTTGGGGTTCAGGGTGGCTGCTTCCTGTCCTCTCTCTCTGAAGGTAGTTCCAACCCTGCTCCCACCCCCCCCACCCCTCCAAATTCACATTCATCCCATTTCTCTGTGGATTCAAAAATACATTAATGCAAACACTTCAAAACTTTTTTTGTCTGTGAAGGAAACTGAAGGAGAAGTTCAGAGTTTGTAGCAAAGATTTGTTTATTCAGAAACTAAATCAAAGCTGAAAAAAGACGTATTCGTAGACTGTATGTAACTGGACATGGGACCGTATAGCAGAAGACGAGTGCCCCCTGGTGTCCAGCTGAGTTTTATTCCACATAAATGAATGGTATGTTTTCCAGACTAAGAAAAGAAAAATCACCTCAGATAATACAGTTCTTTGAACTGTGTATTCAAAGCCTCTAATGCTCAGGCCAAAAATACAACATGTCTGCACCCGCAAACGGGACATCATGACTTTGCTTGTGCACAACAGATGCATCGTCCAACTTTGCACTGTATATGTGGAGAAAAACAGAAGAGAGA
Source organism: Pachypanchax playfairii (assembly GCA_006937955.1). Lineage (NCBI taxonomy): Eukaryota > Metazoa > Chordata > Actinopteri > Cyprinodontiformes > Aplocheilidae > Pachypanchax > Pachypanchax playfairii. The sequence goes on from SSNP01000003.1 coordinate 2,468,171, forward strand.
TGATTCGGTAGGTCTAAGTACATACCAAAAAGAACAATTTGATAAGCTGATCTAATTTGAAAAAGTTTTTTAAAGTACTTTCTGAAAAGATTTTCAGCACTAACAGCCTTTGTATATCTAAAATGAGCTGTGGGGACTGAAAAAGAGCAAAAGTCTGATTATCTCATCATAAATGTTGACCTGAGACTGACCTGAGCTCACGCCTCAGGCAAATAGGCATCACAGGTTGTTAAAATACAAAAAAACTGAAATAAGATTTCTCACTCTCTGTAACTTTTATAGATGTCTATTTTAGTCCTTCTTCCTTCTGGCCATCTGTGACTGTGTTTCCTTGCTGTAGCTTGACAGTGTGTTCAGTATTTCTTGTTTTTTTCAGTCATATTGGGGTTATCGGTGTGTGTGTGTGTGTGTGTGTGTGTGTGTGTGTGTGTGTGTGTGTGGGTTTGTATTTCTGACCTCCTGGGGACCCGTTTCCTGACTTTTACTATCTTTCTGGGGTCCGAGGGTTCTTGTGGGGACCGAAGCCTGGTGCCCATGAGGGGGACTCCCCTTTTTAGGGTTAGGGGTTAGGTTTATAGGTATGGTGTGAATAGAGTTTTAGTTAGTCTTAGGGTTAGTTATAGATCAGTAATGGTTAAGGTTAGGAAAAGGGTTTGGGTTAGGTATAAATCTAGTTACTAAAATCAATGGAAGTCAATGGACGGTCCCCATAAGGATACCAAAACACACTTGNAGTCATATTGGGGTTATCGGTGTGTGTGTGTGTGTGTGTGTGTGTGTGTGTGTGTGTGTGTGTGTGTGTTTGTATTTCTGACCTCCTGGGGACCCGTTTCCTGACTTTTACTATCTTTCTGGGGTCCGAGGGTTCTTATGGGGACCGAAGCCTGGTCCCCATGAGGGGGACTCCCCTTTTTAGGGTTAGGGGTTACAGGTATGGTGTGAATAGAGTTTTAGTTAGTCTTAGGGTTAGTTATAGATCAGTAATGGTTAAGGTTAGTAAAAGGGTTTGGGTTAGGTATAAATCTAGTTACTAAAATCAATGGAAGTCAATGGACGGTCCCCATAAGGATACCAAAACACACTTGNTTGGGTGTGTGTGTGTGTGTGTGTGTGTGTGTGTGCGTGTGTGTGTGTGTGTGTGTGTGTGTGTGTGTGTGTGTGTGCTTTCTTCCGTGGTGTCCTTTATGTGCATGTGTTTGAAGTAGAGACAAGCAGTTGTAGCGTGGGGAAGCACCCATCATAGATATATTTATGTTCGAGCGTAGATCTGTGATATTTTGTGAAGTAACAAGTGTGTCCAGTGTTGTGCATATTGTGATGTTACACGTGTGAAGAACACGAAAATTTTATAGGTTCAAGTTAATAAATTTTATTTTACATTTTGTCGTGAAATTGCAGCCATGTGTTGTTGTTGTTTTCTTTTTTGACCTTGGTCTCTCAAAGTCGCTGCTTTTGTCGTATAAGAAAAAATAAAAGATTTGTTTTTAAAATGATTTGGAAGGAGGTTTTGTTCAAAAGTTCTTTTAGAAGTCGCCTCCACAGCTCTCAGCTCTCTAACCTTTCTGCTTTTCTTCTCCTGTCTGTGTTCTTCTCTCTATCACTCTCCTCCCTTTCACCTCACACTCCTGTCCTCCACCATGCCCTCTCTTCCATTTACATTCTCCAACACACTCAAACGCACTTCCATCCATCTGTACTTCTCTCTTCTTTCTTTCTGTCTTTCTTCTACTCTGTGTTTCTCTGTTGAAGCAGCTCAAAGTCCCACTGCAGCTGATCCTCTCCAGCAGGCGTACACAGGAGTCCAGCAGTACGCAGGTCAGTCTGTCACCCTCTCTGCACAACCCATCTACGTGTCTGCTTATATGCACCGACATGCGTTTGTCTCTCAGACGGGAGAAAGGGAAGGATAAAGATAAGCGATCTTTTGTCCAAATTAGAATTTTGATCATGTAAGATTCAGTCGTTCTGTCGAACAGCATCAGTTTATTCTGCGTTGCGCGTGTGTGTTTGTGCAACACGTCGACTCTATTGTCTGTTATCTGATCGATCGCCGGCTGTGCTCCTGCATATATCACGTTGTTTGTATGTATCTGAGTGTGTGCTGTAGTCATGACTGTTATCTGATCCGAGGTGTGCGTGTGTGTGTGCGTGTGTGTGTGTCTCAGCAGCCTATCCCGCTGCATATGGTCAGATCAGCCAAGCCTTCCCCCACCCTCCACCCATCATTCCACAGCAGCAACGAGAAGGTAACACACACACACACTCACACAAACTGCAGAAAATTATATATTTGTTTCTGCTTTGTTTAGGTTTTTAGCTTTTAAATATATAAATACAGTGAATTTAAGCGTGTTATCATTTATACACATATATACAATTCAAAGGATTGTACAAACATAGTTATGAACCTGCTCATGAACCTGATGACCCTCCTTCTGTCTCAGGACGCCCATATTTGGGACCTTACTGCCCTCTTGTGGAAAAGACATAACACAAAACAAGCTGTGACACGTAGATGTTACATTTCCACCTTTTAGCATTCAAGTGATGAGAAAAACCTAAAAGCGGTATTGCTATAGAGAATTCTTGGTGTATTTTACTTTAAATGAAAGCGCTTAATATATTTAAGATTATAGTTATAAATGATGTGTTTTCTTTTTCTGGTGTAATAACTAGTGATGGATTTATATGAGAGAAGGTGGCTTCAAAGCTGTTAGACAAACAAACAGCAGCTGCATCATATTGCATTAAGTCCAAGAAGGTTCATGCAGAGCAGCGTTTCAGTTTCAAGTGTTTGTTTGGATCTGTGAAGTTTACAGTGGAGGACATGATCATCTTCCAAAGTGGAGCTTTCAGTTTGAGTCATGAGTAATACAGAAAACTGATCAGCTGAGGGGGATTTGCTTTTAGTCAACAGAATGCTCTTCTGCACTCTTTCATTTTTTATATTAAAGTCTAAAATATACTCTTTCTCCTTTTTCTATTGTCCCTTCTCTCTCTCTCCTCTACCTTTGCCCCACGCCCGTATCCCTTCTTTGGTCCTGCTTCCTGTTTCAATGCAGGACCAGAAGGTTGCAACTTGTTTATCTACCACCTCCCTCAGGAGTTTGGGGATGGAGAGCTGATGCAGATGTTCCTGCCTTTCGGTAATGTCATCTCCTCCAAAGTGTTTGTGGATCGGGCGACAAACCAAAGTAAATGCTTTGGTGGGTAAAAATTAACAAAAACAAACAATTTTTGATTATTTATTCTGATTTTTATTCTTGTTTTTCATTTTTTTTAATTGATCACTCTTTGTGCCGCAATCAACCCCCGCACTCCCACACATACACACACCTCCCAAAACTGTTTAAAACTTTTAAAGACTAAAACAAGAAATAATTATCGGATTTTTTTAACCATTAAACTGGGTATTGGATAACTGTAATATTCCAATATTCATATTTTATATTTATAAATTTAATTATGTAATTAAATCCTAATTATTGACAATTAACTGGCACTTGCTACATAGTGATTAGACCCTCCACTAGAGGGCAGACGGTGTGAAGAGGAGTTGTTTTTTAAAGGAAAGTACCAAAACTATAAAAGTGGTGGAGTTATCGGAAACAGACAAATCAAACATGACACATTTTACATGATTCCAATGAAGAGAAAGTATTGCTATGTTTTTTGCATATAAAAAATTTATAGAAAAACGAACATTTTCTGTCAGTCATTACAGCTGTTTTGCATTAAAACTCTAAATTACTTAATTTTTCCCACATTACCCAGCTGTTTTATCACATTTTATTTTTATTTTCCTGTTTGAAACAGACTAACACAAACAGGGACTTTGAGGCTTGACTGAATCTACATAAATGTTGCTTTGATACACAGAAACACAGAAGCACTGACAGTGTTATCAGCGTATCTATAATTACATGGAAAATGTTTAACTCACAGTGGAGAACGTTTCGTGGCAAGTTGCAACCCCATCTGTAAATGAGCTGTTAATGCAACGTGAATGTGATAAATTGCAGGATTTCATCTTTTTGATTTGATATCTTCATGTTGAATTTTTATTTCTTTATATCACACAGCCATAACTATGTTTGGTTTGAGATTATTCCCTAAGCTCATGCTGTTCACTTTGCTATAACTGTGATCCCATTGCTGGTGTTATATCAGTTATATTGTTGTAAACTGTGTTTATAGTTAAAGTTTAATATAGTCATTGTGTTTTGTTTTAAGCTGTGTGTCCTTTGTTAATCCTTTGGTCTTCGTGTAACGACACCCTCCTCCATCTCTCTCTCCATTTTGGCCTTTTCCCCAGGGTTTGTCAGCTTCGATAACCCAGGTAGTGCCCAGGCTGCCATCCAGTCCATGAACGGCTTCCAGATCGGCATGAAAAGACTGAAGGTTCAGCTCAAGAGGCCAAAGGATGCCAACCGCCCCTACTAGCCACTGCCCCTGCCAGCCGCTGCCATCGTGGCGGGCGGGGCAGCCATCCTGCATACAGGAAGACGGGTAAGGTGTCAAGTTTGACTCTTCTGCAAAGATTTCATGTCAATTCACTTGATATCTGATTGACTGATCCAAACTACGCACAAGCACTTTACTATAAAGGCTAACACTTCACCAGCAAGCCATTTAGGGCCCAGATTAATGTGTTTTCCACAACCTTTTATTCATGTCATAAAACATTTTCAGGCTCCGAATAACAACCTGATCATCTGTAAAACATTGTAAAGATTAGTGATGCCACACTCAGTTTAAGATTATATGTGGTAACGTTCTGGGAGTTTGACTCATTATTGTACAATGACTCACTGTAGCATCACGCTAATTCACGCGTGTTCAGTGATGAAAAGCTTTTGAAAGTAGACCTTAAAAAATAAAAGATTTGCATACCTGTCCTTCTGAAATGCTTCAGTTATTAAAATTGAACGGATCACATTTTTTATGCTAAACAGAAACAAAGCTATAGAAGCATTTCCTCCTTGGTTTGCAGAACATCTCTACAGTGAGTGACCCTGCGTGTTACCCTGTAGGTAGAAGATAATTGGTAAATGGTTCCATGTGTTGCACATCTTCCAGTGGGAGAGGCATTTATTACCCTTCAGGCAGGTAATTGTGCCATTCCTCTTTGTCTCCTCCTTCATCTGCGTGATGGAGAGTTTGGGCCATGTCGTTCATTCACTTCTGATGACTTCATTCAAGGGCAACTTCTCACCTGATCACAAACCAGCTGAACCATACCACACAGTGTCCTGAAGCAAATCACTGTATGCAAACTAATGCACCTTCGTATGGAATTTGTCAATATATACATAAGTATACCCCATTTGTTGCCTTTATGTTGAAATATGTTGACAATGGCATTACTAAAGCTTATATTTCTTTGTTGAAGATTCAGCTGTAGTATTTTGTTCTTCCACTTACAAAGAACACAAGTCAGCCACCCAGAATACAAACAGAGGCTTGTGTTACAACTACAATCTCCTTATGTGAAAAACAGGAATAAATGCTTTAGATTTGAACAAATAAAAATGTTTTGTCCTACAGAAAATTGCAAGTGGCTGAACTCACCAAGACAGCCAGTGTGATTCACTGGAAGAGTGCTGATTTGTTTTTTAGAACTGTCTCAGTGCATTGATATTTGTTTATCCTCAGTCTTAGAGCTGGATAAGAACCTTGAAAGGGATGCAGGAACTGTTGTCACACATCTGCAAGTTCTGATCTGAACACAATCATTCTAAACTATAAGAATTTTATGTCTGAGCCCATTTTTCTTCAGTCAAACTTTTGCCAAAAAGTTTTTAAACACCTTTCTCCAGGACATGCACAGAGTTTAATTTATTTATGAACAGATGCTTAGGTTTGCTGTGAGGGTGCAGGAAATGTTGACTGGTTTATGAAAGCATCACATCCATAAATATATATGGACCTCAGGTCAGGTTCACTCTTCAAAAGTGAAGACATAATGTCCCATTTGCAGGTGCTGCCATGTTTTATTTTTGAAACCAGAATCTGAACTCTAGAGACTTGGGGCTTAACGTCTTGCCTATTTAAACTGCATACAGTGATGGTGTCATTTAAGCATTAAATACAGCCGAATGTATAAAAAAGTTGTTTTTTTTTAAGTAGCAACAAGAAATTTAAGCAAATCCACAAAAGTCAAGAACACCAGGAAAAAAAAATGATCGTATGTGTATTTTTTTTGTTTAGCTAGAAAAATGTCCCATTCATTTACATAGACAGGGGGTGGGGCTTAAAATTTGTTCTGAAACTAGCTACTAGGGGGAGTTCTTGTTTTGGCTTCAACCCTCGAGTCGTGTTCCATCTAGGATCTAGTTATGATATATGTCAATGGTAGGACTTTCTTGAACTGGAAATCCTTCAAATGACTATTTTCTGTTCTAAGCCTAAGACACAGCCACCACTTGACCATGACTGAAAATCAGTGGTCTAAGCTAAAGATAAATAAAATATAGTGCACAAGGAATCCTCTTAAAAGAGTGCATGGTCTCATAAGGATAATAAACTAATGTTGGTTTAATTTTTGTTTTCTGTCTGTGGAGAGTCAAGGTAATAAAGAACATGGCCACTTTTTATACATTCTAGAGACTTTTACAGTATTTCAGTGCGTCAACATGTATGAAAAGTGAGGCATTTTCCTAAGACTTTATTGTCTTAACAATCCTCATTTCTCTTACCCTTTATAGGATTTGTTGAGCTGAAAAATGCGTTAACCACATGCTACCCACCACTGAGTGCAAACGCAACATCTGGACCACTGAGGCTGCTTGCGAGAAAGAGAGGAACAAGAAGAGCATCAAGCGAGTCAAGGACACCTCCTTTCTGGATGTTCTAAAACTCTGGAACTCAGACAGCATTTGTAACCAGCCTGGTTAAACCCAAGACTCCTTTTTTTCTCCTACACACATATACAGACACCTCTTCCACCACAAAACCCTGCTTGAATGACAGCTACATTGTCTGGACCAGAAACACTTTTACTTGAATACTGAGATGGGAAAAAAATATTTGCAGTGACCAACCTCACTGGACTATTTAAGGAAATATGGACGTCAAAAGTCCAGAAGAAAAAAACACTTTTTAAAAACTGAATAGGGGACTGTCGTAGGAGATCTGTCTATGAGATGGTATGGGGGAGGTTTGGACCACTGACTTTTGAAGACCAATTTCTAAGACTTGCAACAAGGAGGTACAAATTCTCAGAGAGAGATACAATCTAAATAGGGAATGTGACATCTTTCAGGACACAAACTGGCTCAGATTTGGGATGGCCATCATCAGCTCGGAGTGCCTGTACGTTTCCAGGGGATACCGTTGCCGGGGAAGAGCCATAGCAACGGATTCCAGGGAGTCTTATCTGTCATTCCTTAGTTGTTTTAGGGACCAAAAGACCAAACATTTTTATTGCTGAGGACTCGTAGCTCTAATATACTCGGACCACTGCATCTCTCACAGCCAGTGTCAAACTGCTTGGAGTAATGCACCTAAAAAACAAAAGTACATTTCAAAATATATACGAAACATGTATATATACACACATATATATATTGCTGATATGCTTTTTGAATACAGGCAAAACTATTTCAGATGACCAAAAGAGGTCTCTCACTTCGCTAGTTTACAATTACTTAAAATGTTTATTTATTTATTTCCCCCTTTTTTCATTTTGTCTCGGGGAGGACGGCGAGTGCATGGGAGGGGCTGCTCCGTATCACAGCCTTATCTTTTTTAAATTGACATCTTAACCTCATAGATAGAATAACATCCGAAACGTTTGAAATATATAAACTTGTTTATATTTGCAGTACATATAAATGTATAAGGAGCATTCAAGCAAATGTATTCATATATACAGTATATATGGATAATAGATATTAATCACAAATATATGTATTTATATGCACATATTTTATATATGTGTATCTGTATATAGAATGGCTACTGGTTACATTGAGATGTTTTTGGGGGAGGGTTTTGTAGATTTTAGCTGGAGTTTGAAGCATCGCTCTGCTTGGGAAGGATCGCAAAATCTGGCAGCTCCCACAATTGCAGGCATTCCTATCTCTGATAACCTATATGCTGACACAAAGTGATGTGTGTTTGATGGGGAAAAAATGTATGTAAATATTATTTTAAAAAATGCAAAAAGCCACATCTCAGTAGCAGGCTTTAAGAGAATCAGGCTAAAGGATTTTAGAGGAAAAGGACAATTATCTTCGACTCTATTCCAAAAAACATATCATGTAAGTTTATGTACACACACACGCACACACTCACAAACTTCTCTTTGAAACTTGAACCAAAATGAATACATCTCACAACCCCTCTCTCTCTCTTTTGCATTCAGTAAAGTACATGTAGCGTATGGGCTGTCACCATGTCGAGGTGTGCCTTGTCACCTGCAGAATCTGCCATCCAGCACTGTGCTCCCAGAAATACAGAGAAAGAAACTAAGAAAAAAACTAAACACACTACTGCAAGAAGCCAATGCGCTTTTATGATGTCAAAACCACAGTCAGATCCATTATCATTTTTCAGCTGTGCAGAGTTCCAGTGCATGTCAGATAAAACAAACCGTGCAATCACTGTTGCTGCGTCATTGTCTTTAACAAAATACATTTAGAACTAATGTTGCGATCATACAAAAGTGGGCATTAGCACAGGTACTAGCTAGCAAAGCTGTGTGCGGGTCACCTGTGACCCCCTTCTACAAGTTGAGGTAAAAATGAGGGTCTAGATCAGCGATGCAACTAGCATGATGTGGCTGGAAGAGGAATAAGACCAAACTTACTTGACTGAGCATTAGAATTTTATTAACTATCATGACAGTGCAATGTTGGTGGATATTTTTGAAAATTAGCTTCCCACAAAAAGGAAAATAAGTTTTATGTACCATCCAACAGTTGAAATGTGAGTCTTCTGCTGATTACGCTTGACATGAAGCATAAACTTTAAACAATGTTATATGACCTTATTACACATCCTCATGCAATTAAATATAAACTTTACTCAATAATGAAACTGTTAAATGAAGCAATAATTGTTAAACGCCAAGTCCAACTGCTGCATCACCGAGCCTGGCTTCATGTTGCTTTTAGCATGCAGTTTCTCAGAACGATCTACAGAAAAAATATTTTGAACACCTACTATGCACCTGCATGTGCAGGTCGACCAGCTTGGATTTATTGGACTCTGTGCTCAACACATATTGAGCTGGTGGGGAATTCTTAATGAATATTTATATATATGAATATTTATAAGGCTATATGACGCTTTTTGGAGACAATGCTTCCTGTTCGGCGCTGTTATGAGTTCTCCTATAAACTCCTCATTATGCCATTTCCCCAGTGTGTCTCTAACCTTTTTTATCAATTTGAATATTTTAACATTTACCTTCCAAATCCAGCAAGACTTTATAAAATACACTACACATCCCAGAATGCATCTGCAGTGTATTTAGATGACCAAAATGAATCAGTGTTCTTCTCTAATATTATATTTGATGCACTGAAACTAAATAAGTCCATTTGAATCATTGCTTGTAGCTCCAAAAGTCTTGAATTAAAGCTATAACATTGAGTTTAGCAGATAATAATAATAACTAGAAATGCAAGCAGATATGATAGAAGTCATTTAACATCAGGTTAAATGTGTGCTTTTTAAACTGGCCCTTGCTGCCCTGAGACAAATTGAACTGGTTAGCAGTTTAGGGGAAGAAAAGAGGTCTGCCAACCAGAGGTCATCGGTTCCATACCAGCTTCCTCTACCACGTCCCCCTCAAAAAAGAGATATATTTATCTCAATTGAACTTTCTAGGTTAAAAAAAAGGACCAAAAAATTAAGTGTAGGCACTGCTCTCTCTTTTCGTTTTTTTAGCTGTCATTTATGTTTTTATGTTTGAGTGGAGAGAAAAAAGGGGAAGGTGGATCAATCGTTGGAACTAGAGTGTCAGGCAACAACTTCATTCACTCTGACTTAAAGCTGCAAGTTTACAGGAGTAAAGTAAAACAGTGGTTCAATAAGTACACTAAACAGAGAAGAAGTTTCAATATAAATATCTCTCCATATATATATATAAATATATACATAAACTGATGAATATATTGTAAATTCTTTCCTTTTTGCTCTGTTTTTCTCTGTATATAGGTTTGCATATTTTATAGGACTTTTACTTCTATGTACAAGAACTGGATAAAGAACTTTAAATACCTAAAAATAAAAAATATATATATACAATATATGTGTACATATATACAAATACAGCATATATATAAATATGTATCCTGTATTTGTATATATAAATATATATACACATATATGAGTGAATGAAAACATGATAATGCTCATTAAAACCAGGTTCAAAAAAGCTGTCACTAGGATACGGTACAAACTGTAGGGACTTGACCAAGGCATTTATCCAGAATACAGTCAGGGAGCGCATCAACCTCAGAGCTTAGACATACATTTACCTATTTTATAAAAAAAAAAAAAAAAAAAACAAGCAAACAAAAAATTACAAACTTTTGATGGGTTCTATTCATTTCTTTGTTTAGTTATTTGTTTCAAGTCATGTTTGAGATGATATGCATGCTTTCACAGCATTATTTTTCTATGAGTTGGTACGTGACCAAATCGTTTTTATAATGACATGCACGGGCTAGTGCTGTGGTCCGCAGATGATCATTGTTCCTGTCTGAGGGACCATGCTGCCTTCAGCACGTCTTTGGTGATGGAGAAGAGGAAAAAAGAAAAAAAAAAAGCTCCAAATGACCAAGTGATGTCAGAGTCAGATTTAAATAATTTATTTATCTATTTATTATTAATTTATTGTTTTTTATTTGTGCTGTTTGATCCAAGATCCGAGCTCTATTGTTGCCACTCATCTGTATGCTGGTGGACGCTACATGACATAGAAAAGTCATTGTAGGTTTTAGGAAAACACTGAATTAACTCCTTCAGCTGCTGATTTTCTGTTTTCCTTTCACCATTAAACTATTTACAACAATGCAGTACAACACTAAAGCCTTATGCATACTGTAATTATACATTCATACTGTTCTTAAAAAGAAAAAAAATGAGGTTGATTATGTTTGTTGAAAAGATGCCAAAAGTTGACATTTTATTGTTTTCATTCTGAAACTTTTAAAACAATGTGGAGGAAACGAATGACTCCTGCGTAAACTGTACATCTGAGACCAGATATTAAATCAGAAGAACACACATATCTGCTGTAAACACTGTATGTAATCATAAATAAATTGAATCCTTGTCATCATTGATAACTTGGTAGCATATAAACACAAATAGCTTTTAAAATCATTTTTCATTATGATCTTTAAATATTTGACAGAGCTCTGATCTTGTTCAACTGTGTGCTGCCAAGAAAAGAAAATTCAATGAAGACTGCACTATTTCATCATCAAAAATATGAAAATACACAAATCTGAGTTCCTTTTCTTTTCTCTTGTGCTGTTATCGGTGTGATTTTTTTCCTAAAGCTCGGTAGTGTTGCTAGAATCACATTTTACATCATGTGGTTTTATTCAAAGTGTTCTGGAAATTACTGTATTTCCACATTTTTCAGCACAGATGGAGAGTAGGGAAATGAATGTTGCATATTTAAGCTTTGCCAGGTTCTTAATGAGCTGAGCTTCTGATTGGGCAGTACGCTTTAGGCTCCCGCCCCCCTTGTCTCTCCAGACTGCACCATTCTCTGGTTCCCTGGACTCCTTTTTGTAATTTTAAATGAATGATGCGTCTCAGCTTAGCCCAATAATAAAGCACAGTCTAGAATAAACTATGTTGTTTGGTGTGATAATTGCTGTACAAAATTACTCCTGTTGTACCTCGATGGTAACGTCCATCTTCTCTACAACATCTCTCACAGACAGAGCTTCTAAGGATGCAGTGGAAGGAACAGTGTTGGATGGAATAACTGGATTTATATTTCCTAGTTTACTGAGGTAGCAGGATTTATGCATAATACATTTCATTCAGAATGGACAATTGTGAGTCATGAGATTCAGGATGCATTTACATCGCCAAGGTCTTCAGAGACGATAAACACAGCACTGAGTTGAAAGTTTTCCTGAGGCAGAGTGTGATTTCATTTACAAAAAGAATAAATTCTGAATAAATACACATTTATATGTATAAAAAATGCATCACAATAGCCAATAAAAACAAAATCTTTAGGGTTGCATTGGTTTTAATTTTAGAGCGTCAGTAAAGAATGATTTAAAAAGTCAGATCTAATTTGTCAAGATTAAAAGACCATTTTCTTGCTCATTATTTCTCTGTTAACAAATAAAAAATATATCTTCCAGCATCTGGCTTTCCTCCAGGTCCTGTCGAACACTCGGAGGGTAAGTCCCACTGGGAGTGAGAAGAGTTCCACCGAATGGTTTGAGAGTGGTGAGGGTCGACAACTCGGGTCGTGACATTTTGGGTCTTCGAGCGCCTGGTTTGCTTTGCTGAGGAGCCGAGATGGGACTAAAAATGTCCAATAATTCAACCACAGAAAAGTCCAGCCTGAAAAACAGAAAAAAAAAACACTACTTGTTTTGTTCTGATTTGGTCTCAGTTTATTTTGACCCCAACTTATTTCAAATATTTTGAACTAGAGTAGGAAAGCAACTCGATAAACCCGAGGTTGTTTTATTTCAGCAGAAGAATACACATAAATGCAACCAATACCATTAAACTTAAGCAGAATTGAAGTCATGGAGCTAGCACGCACCCACAGGCTAAATCCACTTGAAGCTGTGTATCAAAAATATTTGTCACTCACCTTTCACTTGTTAGCACAAACTCTTTTTCAAGTGCCTGCAGAACTCTAACAAGCAGCGGCGCTAACAAGTCGAACCCACTGGGGCGTCCCCGTAGAAAAGCAGTGCTTCTTGCAGGTGTGTGAGAGTAAGGAGGACAAGGCCTGCTCCTCCAGAATAGAAATGAGGGAGTGTGCAGTGAAATAAATAAACCAAAACGGGGGAGATTAAGCTAATAGAGATTCAATCCCTCAGTCTGGCTGGCTTGATAAATTATTCAGTGTATACACAGTCGAACGACGGCCATTCCAGATACAAAACATGAATTCTTTAAAGCACGCCTGGCTGATCTTGCCAACATAATTCTCTGCTCGTTTAAAGCTGCACTGATTTGCACACACACAGCTCTCCCAGGTAGGCGCGATCTTTGGGATTCACTTGTTGATATGCGTGTGGGCGGTCAGCAGACAGACACGCCGGTGAAACTTCTAATCAGGACGCATTTGTGTTCCTCCACACGTAGCTATAGACCTTGATATGTCGTGTTTTCAATCCAACTTGAGGCGGCACACATCGATGGCTGAAAGGCTTTAAAAGAGCTACTTTTGTTTAAGCAACGTGAACAAATGTATGAACATGTTTAAGCATGAGGGAGAGAAAGTGAATGAGCGTTAAGTCAACTGAGGGATGTAGCTGATAGAAAAAGGAAAGAAAGAGCCTGAAGCACAAAAAAGTTAATTTATCCTCCTCGTATGGTCTGCTCCCTGTCAACCAAAAGACCAAAAAAAAAAAAAAAAGAAGAAGAATGACTGGTGGGTGTCTGCTTGTAGGGGAGAGGCTGGAAATGAGTTCTGCTTTTTTGGATCGAAAGGCGGGCGGAGAGGGAACGTGGGGGAGGAACTTTGGACGGGATGCTTCGCTCGAAATGTGAGAATTTGCATTTTTATTTGTTGATTTATTTAATGGACAGGGCTCTCAAACAGCCATCCATCAACAAGCGACATGTCTGTAATGAATAATGCATCACTTACCGGAGGTCACAATCTATAACGAGGGTAGGGTGTGGGGTGGGGGGGTACAGTTTGGGCAGGAATGAGGGAATATGGGTGGGAGTGGTAGTTAAGGAGCAGTGGCACTGAGACTGCACAGAAGACACAAAATGGGAATAGACTTTTAGAATGCAGCGCCATAAACAAACTTCATTTCTTGAAGAGAAGAGTTAAGTTGTGTAAAAGGGAATTCTATACCGATATCACCCAACAGAGTTCCAAATACATGCAGAACTAAATACTTGAAATTTAAACTGCAGCAGTACTTTGTGTTTGTCTTCCAGCTCGCCTGCAGACACCAACCACCGCCTCACTCATAACTCTCACTGCTTATTTGGCTCTTCTCTTTCATTAAAGATAGCCGTCTCGCCCCGATGCCCCTTTTCATTTGCAGTCCAAACAGTAAAATAAAAAAACCTATAATGGCCGCTGCAAATATCCAGCATGACAATTTCTAAACCAATCAATAGCAGGCGGGCAGTGGCAGAATAAATGGAGATGAGATGAGCAGGGTGTTCTGGAACTGTCTCATTACTAACTAGCACAGGATCCATGAGAGGATTAAGAAGGTCACTTAAAGTTAACACCCATTTTGGGTTTGCAATTTGTGTATCAAGATTGTAATGGTAAAGATTAAAGGACTATCGGGGGGATGTTGTTGTCCTGGGGTGGTCACTAAAGCTGACATGATGGTAGGAGGTTTTCATTTGCTTATAGGGATATTTGGGCCATTTTGAATTCTTCCTGCAGGCCTCAGTTCTGAGAAATAGAGATCATGTCCGATGGGAATGATTAGCTAACAGCTAGCAGAACCAAGACCAAGAAGAGTTCCTGCAGTCTTCAAACTGCTGTTAATTTCTAAGGGGTGCATGTTATTCTATAAAACTTTCAGACTGTTGTCAAATGTGCATTCCAAAGGTTTTTACATATTTATATGCGTAGAAGTTACTAGCAACACTTCTAGTGTATCTGGAGGCCTCAGTCTCACATTTCTACTGAAATAACCATCTTTTCAAATGGCCAAAATCTTCCTTTATTTAAAATTTGTTAACATGTTTTGATACATTTGAATAATTTTGTTAGATCTTTTGTTTAATAAGTAAAAGCTTAATTACAGACAGAATCAGAAATTAAGATTAGACACTCAAAAAGACTCATTAGATAAACTCAAATTATTTGATGGCAGTTTTTACACTCCAAAGAAAATAAACTCTAACTGCACACAAATGGTGTATGTTCATGAAATGTAATAATCACAGTTTGCATGCAGTCAAAGTAAATTTTGGGGTGGAAAAACTGCCATAGAATAATTTTACTTCATTTAATGAGTCATTTTTTGAGTGCATGAAGCATGAGTTTTGCTATTCACAGACATAAAGCATAGCAATGACTTGCTTAATTTTCCATTAAAAGTTAAAAATATATTTTTAAATTCTACTTTAAAAATATCTTTTTTGATTGTTATTAAAATATAATCTTACCTCCATGTATTACTCTTGTTTATAATTTTCATTAGTAAAGATATTCACCTGCACAAAGCAGCTGGATAAAACAACAAATAAAGTCCCATCAGTTAATTAGCAAAAGTTTGTATGAAAGAGATAAGAGAGGTCGAGTTCCTCAGCTGGTGAGGAAATCTAAAATCGTGTGAAGCCAACAGTTCCTTTAACAGGATTTGGGGTTGAAAATGGACAGTAACAATGTCTGATAGCTTCAGGCTTCTGTTAGAATTAACGGGCATCTTCCAGAGCTCACAGCTTTAACTGGGAACATGCACAGCTTTAATTAAGAGTTCTTTATTTGCCGTGTCGTAAACTTTGGGCAGTTTACAGGAACCGTGTTTTGAACACATGGAGGTAATTGTCCGAAAGACACTTTCTCATAAATAAACCACATTTACAAAAAGCAGCAGAAACATGATACTCAAAGATTAAATCTTTACCAGAGACAGTGGTTTTTAATAAATGTACACATTAACTAGAATTGCTTCCCATCTTCTGATAGTTTGCATTTATACAATTTCACAGCAACCAAGTTCCTACACAGTGGAAAGCAAGTGCACCAGTACACACAGTAAAGTGATCCGCGCGGGGGTTAATTACTGCTCAGTGCCTCGGACTAGAGCGCGACACTCCACCTCTTGTGTCATCCTCACGATTTTCACTGCTCTCCATCTGGACCTAATCTATCTTTTCCCGCTTCTCGTTTTTCATGTTTTCTAATGCTCTCACCCTTAAAACGCACTTTTAACGTCTGTCCCTCACTTTTGCCATCTCCACCTCATTACTGTAGCAGAGCGGAAAGGGAGGGCAGTGTGTGCATTCAAGTCTGTTCAATTACACCTGCTGCAGGATCCCTGCTAGGCCGACTAATGGAACGCAGCATGTCTCCTGACAGGCTGGCCACAGAACTAGCTAGCCCTGTAAAAAGCTTCATTTAGCTTCTCACAGCTCGAAAAACTTAGCCAGATGAAGAAAAGCTATCATTTAACCACTAACATTGAAACTATTGTAGGGCCAAAAAAGAAACTGCAACATCCAAAATGCTGCAAAATTGTTAATATTTCCTAAGAACAATGAAAAAACACTAACTGCCTCGAGGAGTCACAAACAACTCATAAAATATTGCTAATTATGTCCCCAGAGTTGTTCCTCCCTTTCTCTTTCAGCACCTTTATCAGAATCTCGAGCTACATGTTTCTGATCTGCGGTTAGCCGCGCAGCAGAGCTACCCACACTTTTTTATTATTCTGTTTTATTTTGCTTCTCGCTGTTCCTGTTTCGGCTTCTGCTTTTTGCTGTGTATTAAAAGAGACACATTAATATTACTCAGTGCACCTGTCTTTTATCTGATGTGAGCTCTGTCTTTGAAGTGAAGAGGGTCTGCTGTAAAGTCTTGACCGTGCTATGCAAACTTCCTCGTGATGACAAGTATAATGATCTGGCAGTATTTTAATAAAACTGGTTGAAGAGCATCATTAAAAAAAAAAAAAAAAAAAAAAAAAAACAAAACATCAAACACACTTCAGAGGAGCCAAAACAGTTAAATAATATCAGAATTGGAAAGTTAGGCTGGCATATGCATTTATCTACCTCCTATATGTTGATGTTAGGTGAAAACTTGCTTACTTGGTCTCAGGGGTCTTTTGGTTTTCAGACACTGAAGTGGGGCCACTGTGGACTGCAGGGATCTTCACTGGGGACGTGGCCGTGTCCCTTCTGGACAGATTTTCTGTTAAAAGATAAGATAAAAGTTCAGCGCAAGCAGGGTAGTTTCAAGAAGTACAAGTACGTGAAAATGAAAAGAAAAACCTACAGGAAAATAAAGCTGTTGTTAGACATGCTTTGAACTGAAGTTTTTCTTTTTACTCACCAGTAAGCAAATAACTAATTAGCTGAAATCAACAGAAGCTTACCAGTTCCACAGGCTGGAGGAGCAGGAACGCTGAGAGAGTTTATTTTATGTAGGTTTTGTCCTGCAGAATGTGCCTCAGCATCTTCAGACACCCTGCAGACCACAAACAAACAACGCTGCCTTCTTTTGTTTATGACTAGAGGATTCAGAATGTGAGTCTGTTTATTTGATGTGCATGTCTGATTAAAGTTGTTACTTGATTTACCTGGAGGGCAGATGTTGGTGGGAAGGACCCTCCAGCTCAGGTCCTACATTTCCAGTGTTTGATGTAATCAGCTGAGCTTGAGTGGCTTGTTGAATTCTAACAAACATAAAAGGAGGATAAGGAAAAGGAAGGACAACTGATCACAGCTCATTAATCATTATCAACTGATGAGACTTCTTCTTGGCCTGTTTGTTTTACCTGCTGTAATCAAGTTGTGACTGTCGTAGCTGCTCAGTCTGTCTGTTGAGCCTCTCCTCCTGCTCTGCCAGCCGCGCCTGCAGCCTCTCTCTCTCCGTCTCCAGCTGCATCTTCTGCAGCAGCAGCTGGTGCCTCCTCTCCTCCCAGCCTCTGTGACCCAGATGAGGCCTGGTCAGGTCCTCCTTAGCCTCAGAGCCCTTGAGCTTCCCATTGTGTAATCTGTATGTGTTTCATATACAACATATTTAAGACATTTTTTTAGGACAAAAATAAATACTTGTCATAAAAACTGCACCTTTCACATTCCTTCTGGTTAAAGGTGTCGTGATGGCAGTTTACTAGACGGGGGCTGGTGTTCTGTGTTCTGTATTCAGAGTCATAACAACCACCGTGGCAGCGTTCACATGTGCAGCAAGTGTGCATCTGCCTGCGTTCCCTTTTCTGACTCGCATGCTGTTTGACCAGCCCGTCATTTGAGCTGAACTCGCTGTCACAGGAAACAGAAGCAGGGTGCTGAAGCAGTTCCGCAGCTCTTCTTCTTGCATTACCGCTCCTGCATGGTTTAGCCTGTTGTGTTACAGGAAGGCTGAGGTACGAGCCATCAAAGAGTGAGCCATTAGCTCTGCTTGCAGACGCCCTGCTGGGGGCTTCTTCACTGCTGAACACCTGTACAGAAAACCAAGAGCACAATGAATTAGATCTGGCTGATTTAGAAAACCTTTGAAGGTCTCACTGATGGGTTTTGTGTGTTGTTTGTTTTTTTGCCAAAACCGACTGCTCCATAAAACTTTAATTAACAGCTAGGCAACAAAACTGAAATGTACTAATACTACATTAGGACTTACTTAGAAGCCTAATTTGCTCCTTGTTTGTTTGAAGGAGCCATTGAGTTTTCGAGTGCTGCCAAGATCCAAGATATGTAAACAGCAGTGCCTGGACACGTCAGGTACAGACACCGATACGGGACACAAGCTGCTGCCAGAATCAGCTGTTTTACTGCGTCAGAGCTTTACAGTAACGCGTAACTTTAAAACTGAAAATGGAAAAGATCTCAAGGGACCAAGAAAGCAATTTTTAGTTGAGAATCAATAACAGTTGTGTCAAAATTAGAAAACGTAGAAACCGAAAACAGTATATATTTAAATAATGAAGAAAATAAATCAGTTTGCCAGGAGTCAGACAACATCACTGTTCTGTCAGAGTGTAGAACCGTGTAGTTACTCAACTCATCCATTTACAGGGTTCCTACACGATTTCTATTTTGGGCCGTTATTCTTGTCTAGGTGCAAATATATTCTAAAAATACTGGAAATTGTCTGGAAATGTAAATTGATTTTAGAAACAAAGACAGATGGATTTGGAAAACATGTCCCTGTGCTGCTGTCCAGTCCTGGTCTTTAAGGGTCACTGTCCTGCCTGTTTTAAATGTTCCTCTGCTCAAACACACCTGATTTAATTCAACAGCTGATTTCCAGGCTGCTACAATACTTGAGGACATACTGTGAAGGTAATTACACCAGTGAATCAAGTGTGTTTGAGAAGACAAACAGCTCAAAATACAGGATGGTAGTCCTCGAGGGCCAGAACTGGACACCACTGCTTTATTCTGTAAAATCATGTAACCATTTATGATTTAGGGCCAAAAAAACTCTAGACAGACAAACTGCAAATGGTATACTTAAATAATCTGCACTTATGGTCTCTTTTGAAATGTAGCTTGGTTTACAAAGTGCTTTAAAGGATGTTCACCCTTCGAGCTTTGCTGCAAGTGGGTACCAACAAGCAGTCTGCATGTCTGAGCAGTTTCATTTTAGAAATTCTGATTTTTATTGTTTATATAATGGAACAGTAAAATAAATGGTTTGGGGTCTCAAATGTCTCTGCGTGCTGTTTTCTTTTTTCATTCAGACCCTAAAACCCCTATCAGAGTGCAAGCCCAGGGTTACATCTCTGATTTTAAAGTGTCACCTTGAAATAGTTTCAACCATGTTCTTGTCAAGAGGAACTTAAGATGAAGCGGATTTGGGTGATTTGTTCTGATTTATTGTGACGTGCTGCAGTGCAGATTTCCACACACTTTTTGTGTCTGAGATGGTGATAAATGTCAAACGATGCTGCTCTCTAAATGTGCGCCAACCTTCGGTTTTATTTTACAACTCCCGCCGCATGTGCTCTAGATTCAATAACAGTA
Source organism: Pachypanchax playfairii (assembly GCA_006937955.1). Taxonomy (NCBI): domain Eukaryota; kingdom Metazoa; phylum Chordata; class Actinopteri; order Cyprinodontiformes; family Aplocheilidae; genus Pachypanchax; species Pachypanchax playfairii. The sequence continues at coordinate 2,488,016 of SSNP01000003.1, forward strand.
ATACAAGGAAAGCCACGCCTTACCTCTGTGTGTGCTGGCGGCTGGCTGAGCTGGGCGATGGACTGGTTGAGCTTTGCCTGTTGCTGAGAAAGATACTGTTGGTAAAGCCCGAGCAGCTCCTGACACTCTCTGTACTGTCGCTGCAGGCCTGAAGGATCAAGGGTTAAGTTAAAAACCTAAATCTTTAACTTCACTCCAACATCTAAACTCCCAAAAATGACATGAAACTGCCACGTAGCTCAACCAAAATGAAAACAAAAAATGTATGTCATTGGCTTCAGACTGACAACAAAAAGTCAGGTTGCTATTCTGAATTAAAACCTTTTTTTCTACACTAATTACAGACTGGACCAGAAAGGCAAAGGAAGGCAAAATTCTGACAAGAGAGAGAAACAAGAGTCCAGCAAAATCAAAGTTGTTGTTGTGGAATGTAGCTTTCACCATCTGGGCTGAGCCGAGCTGTGCTGCGCTGAGCTGGGCCGTGCCATGCCAGGCTATCTGCCAGACAGAGAGCTGGCAGCCACAGGAAAACTAATCTGGAGCGGGACTCCCGTTGCGCCTCAGAAGCCCACTAATGACAGTGGCAGCGCCACAGCCCGCCACATCAACACGTTCAAAGCATGAGAACGGAGAGGCAGCATGCGGATGCGCCCATTCAATAATCACGTGCTTGTGCATACAGCAAGACACAACAGGGCAAAATCCCCCTCGTGCACTTTAAACAGCCCACACAAAAACACAACAATAAAGCAAGTAGTGCACAAAGCAAGTTGTACACACACTCCTCCGCCCCAAGCTGACCATAAAGTGTTTTCCTCCAGGCCATATCTTTTTATGACGGCGGCCGTGCTCCCCCATCTGATGAGTTTCTCGGCTTCCATTTGCGAAAAGCTTCCATTTAAAGAGAAAATCAAAGTTCAAAGTGGAGTCTTATTGAAGAAATTGTTGGTGGAACACCGAATAAGAAAACACTTTGCTTGTAGGAAGACTTCAATCACGCTGTGGAAATAAAAAACGGGAAGAGAGAAGAGAGGGAAGATGACTTTGAATCGAGGACCAGACACCAGATAAATGCAATGCAGAAGCTTCCATAAACACTGGGAAAATGTGAAGGAACACTTTGATTAAACCCTCCGTCTAACTCGGGCTCCTCTATGCCTGCGCTGATCTCCATGAAAGCAGCGCTATATGGAAAAGTTAAGGACATCACAAGGACATCACGTCACGTAAAACCAGCACCGAGAGGTCTGTTTATGCAGCATGAAGGATCTTAAATGGGAGAAAGTGAATCTGCTTCTGGGGTCAGACCTCACCTAAAGATGGAACTTCGAATGTCAAGTAAAAAAAAAAATACAATAAAAATGTGGGCTACTTATTTCTCGTCGTACATCAACGTCTTGATCTAAAACCACACCGTTAAGAATAAAATGACTAAAAACTATTTTATAATTTTATATAATAAGAAATCAAAATATAAATAAACACCTGTTACTGCTATACAAGCCAGGACTGAACAAGAATCCATGTCTCAGAAAGTCATTACACTAAACACCCCATCCACCTTCAGCCTTGGACGTGATCCAGTGGGAGCGCTTTGCAGAACCTCTAGTTTACACCTGAGCTACAAAGTGCTGACAATAACTTACCCCCCCCCCAATCCCAAAATACTCCAAATCAAGGGCTTGCTGTGAAGAGACTTCAGACGGGTGTGTGTGGGGGGAGGTGTCTGTCACAATGATTCACTTCCCTGTCAGGCTGAGGCTCAAATAAAATAATAAAATCCATTTCAAGGTGGAACACATTTGCACAGAAAGGGGGAAATATTTTAAAGTCTGCTTTAGTGCTCTGTGCCAACAGACTGAGTCCAAGTAGGAATACAATAAAAACCATTAGAAAGGACTGATGCACGATGGACGTCGACGAGGACGAAATGGCAGAGAAATACGTTTGGGGAGCAGTTATGAAGGAAATTAACCAACGACTCAATTAAAAAAGCTAATTATTTTTACATTTTTCAAGATTTGAAGTTATTTTTGGAAGTTGTGTTTATAGTTCATTAATCACAACTCAAACGTAACAGTTTGGAAGCACTGACCAAGTTGAATCTTATTGACTCATTAGACACGCCATCTGTACAAACTGCTTTGTCTCATTTTATAAACACAATCCAAACCTGAAGCCTCACAAATGCACCAAGCAGAAAAATCCACATGATTTGTAAATGGTGTAAAAAAAACTGATTTATAACCTAAATTATCTTAGAAAAGTTTGACTTTATCACACATACAGTAATGTTCACATTCACTTCTTGTTTAAGGGTTAGGGTTGTTTATTGTAAAATAGGGCAGAGAATTTAATGAGCTGAGTTTCAAATTACAGGAGATCAGTGTGCTGAGATTTCCTACAATATAGTCTACAATTTATACATTTCCTGTAGTGTCTCCACAGATTTAGATTCAAACCAAAACAAAAAGCTTTCTTAATGTAAAAGATAAAATTTCCTTTCCATTGAACTCAAATTTGAACCTGACTTGAACCATTTCTATTTAAAAACTAAAGAATTATTTGATCAATGGTTCTCAAATTTTTCTAACAAGAACCCTCTCAGAACATCCCAGGCTCTCAAGGTATCAGCATAATGGCAAATATTAAGAAAAAACAGTATTACAGGCTCATACTCATAAGCAAACTGATAGACCCTGAATCCAAGCCGCGGCTGACAGGTGTAGTTTCAGATTTGACAGTTCCATGCATTCATTCTGTGTATTTATAGAGAAAAGCACCACATACATTGCAGTCCTGGCTCTTCCTCAGCCCCATGACAACCTAATCCAAATTCAAGGGAACTTAAATCAAACTTTATCACTGGTTTGCACCTTTTGTTGCAAGCAGGTCCTATAGAAACTTCTCTGATGTTGCTTAAAAAGCCGTTAGTACATCTGTTAAGCATCATCCACTCCAGTCTCCACTCAGGTTTTGAAAATATTCCCCACTCCACTTTTGTTTTGAGTCATTTCAGACTACAATCCCAATTTCTTTAAACTATTCAAATTTTTGGCCGACTCAGCTAGCTCATAAATGAATAGTGATGACCTCCATATCAGGAGACAATCTCCTTCCCCATTAGCCTACAGTCGCCCCTAAGTGATATCTTTTATGATGTGACTGTAGATTATCAATTTATTTGCCACATATTCTCAAACCTTGCAGACCCAGAACCTGCTAGAGGGATTATAGAAACTCTCCAGCCTGTAAACACTTTGGAAGAATGTACGCATGCTCCCCAGGAGGAGCTGTAGACCCTCGCTGGGGAGAAGGATGTCTGTCAAGAGAAAGTTTCCCATGTATAGTTTTTACAACAGCAGCATTGTACATGTTACCCAGTCAAAGCTTGAATAATAAATAAATATTTACATTAAAATACAAACAAACTAATATCAGCCTGCCTTTGTGTTTTTCAGTAGCGTGTAACACCTCTTCCTGTCTGAATTGGACACAGCGTTTGGAACTGTATACTATTTTAGTTTTCCCAAACTAACTTCTGCTCAGTCCAACATGTCTTTAAGTGCAAAATACCTTCCTTCCTATCTCAAAAACTCAAATTTGGTTCTATATGCCAGTCAGTTGCAAATGTCAGCTAAATATCTCAAGAAACCTTTTCTGTCTCATCCCAGGTGGCTCGGGGCTGAAGTATAAGACCACATTCTCTCTGCCTCAGACAACCCTGAGTCTTGGTTAGATAAGATAAACCGAAGCGTAATGGAATTAGACTTGACAAGACTCTCACTCAGTGCGTTTGCCTTTGGTGTCTCCTTAACCTTACGAAGGAAGTGCTGAAACCTTCTGCCTGTGAAGCACCTTCGTGCCTCTTTAACAGACTGTGTTACACCCTCAAGATTTGGGGGTCCAAATACCTTTTTCCCCCCGTCAAATAGCTTTAATGAAGTTTAGAAGTTCAGGGTAAATGCCAAGTCTCTGAGCAAAAGTGCCGTTAATAGAGTTGTACTTTCCTATTTTACCTGCTGCCGTTGCCAATCAGACAATTTACCAGGTGGGTCCATTACTCTTTATTTTGTACTGTGGTTTTACTTTAAAATAGAATTCAAGTAAAAATCTGTTGCAATTCTTTGAAAAACTAGTTTTATTGCTAGATCACTAACACTTCATGTCAGACAAAAACCCCAGCTGGTGACCCATCTGTTCTCAGATTTCAGACTGGGAGATATTCTACAGTCTGGAAGGATTTAGGGAAAAAAGATGCTCAAAGCCCAGACCTTGATCTTTTAAGTTAATATCAAATTCAGATTGTGAGACCATTCATGCAGTCCGGTCAACGTCTACAAGCATGAAATTGATCCTGTGCACAACAACACTAAATAAACTACCAGCAATCACAAAGGACGACTGCAGCAAGCATCAAATAATCTAAATGCTTCCACTTCTGTGCCTTTTCTCAACGATTGACAAGTTTTGTTCATTGGCCTGAAAAAGCTTTTCCTTGAGACAACACTGCCCCCTGCTGAATGTTTTTAGAATATAGCTTTTTTTTTCAAGCACAAACAGGTTTCTGTCATAAAAGTGCTAGATACAAGTAACCCATCCAACCAAAAGCAAACAAAAAAAATGTCCAATGACAAATTCAGTAAAAATATTAAAATAAGCCTTTTTTCCTACTTGTTTGACACACTACAGATCTCCAAAACTGAGTTATTACACTAAGATCATGAAACTGCTTTAAAAAGCAAAAACCTCTAATAATTACTTAAAGACCCCAAATATAGTGATTTTAACTCCTTCTCGATTAGATCACCTCCACTCAGGTAAACCATGGCTAAGTTAACATCCTAACATATGACAAATGTTTTTAGATTACTGATTGTAAAATGCAGAATCATAATCTGCTTCCTTTTATGCCTTTTATTTTGAAAGGATACTCTCCCTCTCCTGTGCTATCATCAGATTCTGTTGCTCCAGGTGCTGAATCTTGCGTTCGAAATTCCCCTGTTCATCTTTTAGACGCTGCAGTGATTCTTCTTTCTCCTCACTCACTCTACAGAGCAAAAAAAGCGTAAAACAAAAAGGTTACATTTTCCAGTGGATCAAAGGAATAAAATCATAACAGGTCTGAAATTATTAAAATTAAAAATTACATGTGAATAAATAAAGTTTGTGTTTCCAGAAGCTTGATATCAGTAGCACTTATCACAGAGCGTACACTGTTGGTTACCTCGCTAATTCTTCAACAAGGTTTGCGATTCGCCGTTTATCTTCGAGACAGAGGTCCTTCAAAGAGACTTCGCTCTTCTCTCTGCTGGGATCAGAGATCACCTGTGTGGAACAGAATAAACAAACAAACTGTTTTATTAACATACAGCCAAATAGTCTCAATATGCTACATTTCTTTTCCCATGTAATGACACATGCTTTCTGTGAAAGGAAGAGATAGTCTTTATGAAGCACTGGTTTACCTGTGACATCGGGTGAATAGTATGAGGTTGTGAAAAGTTGTGCATATTCGCTACAGCAGCAGGTTGTTGAACTGATACTTTTTCATTTGTATAAACTCCAGAGCAATCGCTTTGTAAGTTTCCCCGTTTATTTCCTGCCATCTTTTGTGTGCCTCGACTTCTGCAGTCAGAGCTACGCTTCACTCGGAGATTGGCTCCCCGTTTGCTAAACGAACCGTTGTCATCTGGTCCAAAACGAAAAGTGGTCTGAGTCTTCATTCCTCCGTCAACTCCTGAGCCAGTCATTAAAAATACAGAACGGGAGAATCTTTTTGGTTGTGAGATGAACAAAATGAACCTCACATCTAGACGTTTGTGAAATGTCATGAGATTCACTCACCAGGAACAAACACCAAAGGCTGTTCATCATCAGACACTTTAACACAGTAAAGAGAAGACAATCACTTTAGTTAATAATGTCATAAGATGCAAAGAAAAAAAAAAAACACAAAATAAGCCCAATTGAGCCAAGACTCACATGCCAACAGACTGTTTTACTAGAGGTTTTGAGAACATATAAAATAGGGTTGCATCGATTAATTGGCCCAATTTATAAATTAGACTAATGTCCTTTTTTCAATATTGTCTGTGAAGCCTGACAGATAACTGAGCAGGAAAACAAAGATGTAGTTTTTACAGACAGCTCACTATATAGTTCTTTCAAGTGAGAAAGTGTATGTATAGAAATATATATACACACACTAATATATACTAATGGTCATTAATACTAGTGGTTTGAACAGGGTGAGAATAGACCAAATGTTGAAGAGATCCTGATTTTAGTCGTTTACAAACCTTCTGAGGACTAATGTCATCTCTCAGGTGTGTACACACCTGGTGAAAGGACTTTAAAAAGAGAAGTGCTCGCTTCACGTACGCTACTGTAAAATGTAATAAAGTGTTTTTTAGAAATCTAATTTAGTCCCCACATATTTGTGCACACATATATGTTCTTTACGGTAATGACTGAACACTTCTTTTCCGTTTTAAGATCTAAGTTTAAAGTAGTAGAAAAGCTCTGCAAAATAATTCTGAAACTCAGTCAGCGTTGTTCAAACAAAAGACTTGGGTCGAATTAATGGCTACTGTTAAGTATCCAAACTTTAAATGACCAGAGGCCTTATTTTAGCTAATTATAAAGGATGTAGCTTCATTTCCTCGGGATCACAAAAAACTTTCACACAAACGAAACACTTGCAAGACGAAACTTTCGAAACACATATCTTTCCCTGTAAGGCTCACAAGAACGTGAACAGCACTGTGAAGCTTGTAAATTTAAATAAAAGAAAGTAAATACCGCCATTCATCCAAAATATCCCTGAGTTTTTGCTCCTTGTTGCGACTGACGCCATGTTGAAACAACCGCCACCCGTCCCTCCGAGCTAAGCGTTGCTAAGGAACGGTAGTTCCGCCTTTATTTTTGCAAAAAAAACCTGATAGGTTGAACAGGAAAAATACGACTTTCTATTGGCTCAAATTCGTACGCGTCTCTTTTCTGAGCTTCCGTCTTCATTTCCTGTTTGTCAGCTGAGCTAACGGGAACAGAGTAAATGATGCGGTGCAGGTATTCATAGCGGGTTTTTACAATATTTTACTCAAATTTGTGAAAGTAGTTATTCAAATGGAAGATACCATAGTATTCAAAGGTGTTGCTGAGAGGCTGACACTTGGCGTTACTCGAATACTCGGTTTGTATAAAATATTTGTATTAATATTATCAATTCACGTTTAAGCTAATTTACTAAAACAAATGAATTGTAATAATAGTAATGAGTTTTTCCTTGTTGGTCAGAGAACATGCCAGGAGTGGTGGATGTGCGTTTTGCAGAGAGGGAGCCAGCAGAGAAGAGGACCCTGCTGTCATGGGAACAAGTAACACTAAATTTATACTTTAACTTAAAAAAATGTTTTACCTCGATCATTCTTATAAGTGTGTTTGATTTGCCCTTCAGAAAAACTCGTGCATTTTACCAGAAGATCTGCGAGATTTTTATCTGACAACCGATGGATTTACATTGACTTGGAGTGTTAAACTAGATGGTAAGCGCCCTCACTGTTTTACTCTCACAGACATCTAGATTGCTTCTGCTCATCTTCAGGTGAAGGCTTTTACTGTGTTGCTGTGTTTGTCTTTCAGATGAATGTGTGCCCTTGGGTTGCATGACGATCAACAGCGTGGGCAGGCTGTGCCCTCTGCTCCAGCCCGTATCAGTTTTCTCCCTCCCTAATGCACCCTCGCTGGCTGACCTGGACTGGGAGGAGAGCAAGACTCAAAGTGGTAAAATTCACCTACCAGATCTCCATGTGGGCTTCTCTCTGCAATTACAGCTTGTCACATTCAATTATATCCGTTTATGTGTGCTAACTTGTGCAGAAAGCTGCCTAATGAATGAGCAGTTGGTCTAAAAGTAAATATTTGTTTACTAATGCTTTTTGCCAGGACTGAAGCACATCCGTGCTGCACCTCATTTCGATGCCCGAAGCCGCATCTTCGAGCTGGATTCTTGTGCAGGGAATGGAAGAGTGTGTCTTGTTTACAAAAACTGCACTTCAGGTGCTTTATGTTCACATAGTGTACATTTTTTGTAAAGTCAGTCTTAAATCTAAATGTTGCATCAGGGGAATGATGATTTGTGCTTCTTTTCAGGCGTTGTCGCCCAGCAAAGTGAAATCTGGTTTCTAGACCAATCACTGTGCTGGCATTTCCTGACGCCGACCTTCACCGCTTACTACAGGCTGATGATAGCACACCTGGGTCTACCTGAGTGGCAGCATTCCTACACCCCATACGGCCCGAGCCCCCAGGCTAAGGTGGAAAATGTCTCTCTCATTATTTAGTTATCAAATTAACAACACTTGACATCTTTGAAAGTGGATAAAATACTTTATTTGATCATTCTCATTCAAAATGCTGCAATTTTTTTTCATGTAACAGTTTAAAAAGTTGTGGGTCTTAATTTTTAATTTGGTCATGAGCAGTTCCCTGCATCCAAATACTGTATAATAGTTTTAAACCACCTCTAAGTTCTTTATATTTTGCTTCCATGCAGTCAGACTTTCTTGAAATCTTTTAAAGTGGTCTTGAGCTATAATTCTACAGAGTTTTTTTTTTTTTTTTTTTTAAGTTTTGTTTTTTATATAATTATTTTCTTTGGTCTTTAGCTTCCGAGGAATATGGACAACCAGAGGGAAACAGGAAGTGTTGGTCAGATACTGGACAGAAAACGAGTGAATAAGCAGTTGAATGACAAGGACAAACATTTTTAAAAGCTTCAGAAAGCCTGAAGAACTATTACTCAAGACTACCTTGATAGAAAAACAACACAGTATGTTTTATTGGAAGCAAAATAGTAAAAAACAAGCCAAGATTTTAACACATTTTTTTAAAATAACATTTGTTCTGTTTACTTCTGCAGCAGTGGGCATCTCTCTACCAGCCCTTGATTTTCCGACATGATCCCAACCAAGCAGACGCTGCTGGAGATGTTTTTGTAAACAAGCTGGACCCCAACAAGGCATTTAAAGGTAAAGCCAAGGTACCCCCCCCACAGAAGAAGCCGTCGACCCAGTGTAGCTCGGGGGCCAGAGGCCAAGGCAACACTGGAAGACTGGGTGGAGCAAAGCGGTGAAAAAAGTTCCTGTCCAATACAGACATTTCAAACTGTTTTATTTTCTGCACTGCGTGGCTTACAAGACGAACCTGCTCGTAACTGTTGTCTGGACCCGTCACCTCACAGTGGGAGCACGTGATTAAGATTTAAGAGATTTATTTAACTAGATTCTGCTGAATAAGCATGTTTTCTGTTTGCAGTAACATAATATTAGTGATGTAAAATGTTAATAGATTTTAATATTTAAAAGAAAATGTATTTATTTCTCTGCTTATTTTGGCATTTCTTCTTAAAAAAAATCCCCAACTATCTCGACATACTATCAGGGAAAAAAAAAACTGCCAAATTGTTGGTTCACATCTTATGTACCTTTTACCGTCAAGTATTAATAGTTTGAAATATCTTTAAATTGTTTAGCTGTATTTGCTACGACAGCATTCACCCATGGCGTCTCTGCCTGTTCCACTTAAAGACAGTTTGTTACTTCTTTTATTTCCTCTGGCCTTGATACGCTGCACATTTTGAAACTAGTCTAAACAAAAAGAAAAAGATAGCCTGCAACTGAAAAAGTATCATGTCTGTTTAACTGACTGTTAAAAACAACAACCAACAGAGTTTTACTGAATAAAAGTAACTGAAGATAAAATAATAATACAAATCTGCAGCGTGTTTCTCATGTGGTTGTGTGTGTAAAACTAAGTGATAAGCCATTAGGACGAACGTCCTGTTTTTTGTGCATTTCACTTCACCAATGTTTTCAGTAATAATGGCTGATGTTGTTTATTTAATTATGTGTAAATTTAATGCACAGACACTCTTCAGTTGTGCTGCAACTCCTTCAAGCTGCGAGGAGCCAGCTCCTGCTGCTTTTATTTTATTTTGAATAGAATTCATGCAGTAGATGGAGTGGGGTGGGGGTGGGGGTGTTGACTTCTCTTTGCATACCCTCAAACTTCAAGGAGGTTCTTGATCTTTCTGATTGCTGCATTAAAAGTTGATGTTATTTAATATTTCCCGTGATTTCCTATGTTATCTCAGCTACTTGTGTCTTCAGCCATAAACACAAAATAAAAGAAAGCAGTTGTGTTTTATTATTGGTATTTTATGAAATGGAATTTTCCATATTTTATCTCTTTTCTCCTAAAATCTCAAATGACTTGCATTAATGAGGAAGTACAATGAAGTATCTCATTCAGAGTAACTTGTATGTATCAGAAATAACTCCAGTTTTCTTAGTGAAAGTGCTCCTGTCCCTGTATGTTTGGTTGGTTTTGGCCCGTTTGACCCTTCTGTCAGCAGCAACACAGCTGTACAAGCACTCACTTGTTTGTATGTGTTTCAGGTTTCATACATATGTTAGAACAGATGTTTTCCTCTTTCTTCAAAGGGATAGATTCTTCTTCTTGTCCAGAGACAGGCTGGTGGTGCAGTTCTACAAGAGCCTTGTACAGTCCTGCTCCCAGCACGCCTCCAATGGGGGGAGCCAGTAAAGGTACCCACCACCACCCGTTTCCAGCTCTACACAACAACAGGAGCATCCAAAAATCAGTAGGATTGACTAAAAGATTAGGTTTTATCCTCTCTCCCATAAAAAAAACCCTCCTGTTTACCTGAACACATCGACTCCCCAGCCTGCGATGGCTGTGAAGACCCTGGGTGCTATGTCTCTGGTGGGGTTGATAGCGTAACCACAGTTGCTGCCCAAAGAAATGCCAATAACAACCACCACGAGACCCACTGTGAGAGGCTCGCCGCCCCTGGAAGCTGGTTTGTTCTTCTGGTCAGATAAAGCCATCAGGCACAGAAGCAGCATCGCTGTTCCAAACACCTGGAATAAACAGCAGGAAATGACTCCACTTACCACAAAAATCTGAACATCTAGAATGTGAATAAAGGTGCATTTTAGTCATTCACATATAATTTAAATATTGGTCACAGGTCCATCCACACACAGGTGTACACAGACACCTGGACTAAAGCTGCCACTAAGAATATTGTGTGTTGAGCAGTGTGCCATTATTCGTTTGTATCTACAGTGACATTCTCAGTGCTTAAATGTAGATGTTAGTGGATGCTGTGGTGTCTCTGCTCTTGTTTTTGTCTCTCAGCAGCTGTTGAAGCAGATTTCTCTTGCTCCCACCTTCTCTCCTTCTACCTATTTCTATCGTTTTTTTCATTTCCTTTCTCCTTTTAACCCTTATCCACTGATTCATAAAAGTTGTAATAAATAAAAAGGATATCCAAATAAAATCCTAATAATTAAAATCTAAATAACAAGCAGAACTTTGCAGTGATAGCTGCATGAACAGCTTGTGAGAATAAATCTGTCAGGCATTTCTATGTATCTGGACCACTGCTTTATTGCCTCACAGGACATGGAAGGAAAACATTTTTTACTCCATTTCAACTGGAAAGCATGACCGATGTTTGAGAAAGACTGGACTTAATGCAGACTGATTGAAATCTGTAGTTTAATCCCTTAATCCAACATTTATGTTTACCTGGTCAACAAATCCACCTATCAGAGACAGGTATGGTGCAGGATAGGTGGCAAAAATGCCAGCTGTGGCCCTCTCACCTGTCACAGTCAGGTTTCCACCACAATAATCATAAATGGCTTCTGTGAATGCATCAACACAATCAATTATAGATTATTATTCAGAACAGAACAATGTACAGGAGTGTATCTTTACCGTAGTAAACAGCATAAATTGTTGCAGCTGCAAGAAATGACCCAAATAGCTGTGCAAAGATATACAGGGGGAGCATCCTCCATGTAAGCTGACCAAAAACACACATGGTGAAAGACACTGCTCCATTCATATGGGCCCCTGAAACACAAACAAACATTGTGTGAACCACACAAGGACTGTGGAGTCCTTTAGATAAGCTGCAGGGATTTTATCTTATACCTGAGACGTTTCCTCCAACGTGAACTCCCATAGCAACAGCTAACCCAAACCCAATGTTGATGCTGAAGAACTGTCCAAATGCTCCTTGTCCGGTCACCACCTGGGCCACACAACCCAGACCCAAAGTCTGGGGTTGTGTTTTAGATGGGTGTTTAGTTAGATTGTGTTACAAAAGCAGAGTTTGGAATTATTGTTTGTTTTTTACTTGTGACTCAGTCTCAGTGGATATGACACTGGCGAAAAAGGAAAAAATGCTGATGCTATAGAAAAACCAAAGCCACTCAGGAATCAGGAAACAGGAAATGGCCTGACTCACGTGCAAAAGTCTGAGTATTTAAGCTAATAAAAGTCAGCAGTCGAGTCACTGTAAAAAAAAATTTTCATTCTTGTGCTCTTCTACATGTTATTTTTCAACATGCCTTCTCTATGCAGCTTTCAGGTTTCTAAATATTGGGTTATTGTTACAGCTGACAGATAACACATGACTTTTAACCCCCCTTCTATGTGGCCCAGTGTCTGACCATTGCTCCTGTAACATTAGCTGTCCTGTTTCACCCACTGGAACCCACCAATCACCTGACACTCGCCCAATCACGTGACTGAAAAATCTACTTGTTTGTGTGTATTTGGGAATGGGGTCATCAGCGTACAAAGCACAATATTAATAATTATTAATGACACGTGGCTGTTACATAAAATCAGGCTGAAATTTGGAACGAGTGAAACTGAAATCCAAAAAGTACATTATTTATGATGAAAATGGATTCTGTCAGTCTGAGATAACGTTATATGCATAGCTATTGTGAAAGAAGGAACATGTTGGAGTCTTACCATCATGACATATGTGCAGAGGAATTCAGCAAGTCCAACACGTGTAAGTTCATTCTTCAGCCAAACCTTGGATCGAGTTACATCCACTCTTCTCTGCTGTTGGACCCCGAGTTCTAGTGACTCCACCAAGTCCCTCATGTCTCCTTCTGTTTAGCAAAAAATTTAAATTAAAAACCCAACTGAGTTCAGCTTCTCATTGAGGATTGTTGGGTTTCTCCCATGTCAACGAGCACCATTTTTCTCCTCTCTTCAAAGATCCCTTTTTTATCTCGCTGCCTGTGTGTGGGTTGTGTGTGTATGTATGTGTGTGTGTCAGTTTCTTTGTCTCTGTCACCACTTACCCAGTGAGATTTGCACACAATTTATAGCCTTGAGCCAACCCCACCTCCTCCCTAATATGCTTAAAAACCACCATCAGACTCTCCACAGGCTAACAACATTTTTATTTTTTTGAAATTCAGAAAGGAAAAATCACAGATTCAAAGAAATGCTCTGAAGTTACACACACACTATCTAAACTTTCAATTTCTAAGTCCACTCAACCTTGTACCATCTCAAAATCTCAAAAAAAAAGATCAAAGAAAAGAACATAAGGATTGTTTGTTTGTTTGAACAGTTTATGAATCCCAGAAATGATTGCTCTGGTCTGATAATTAATTTGTTACACTCTTGTGAGCAGGTCAGTCTTCAGCTTCAGTATAATAGTTCCATCATGAATAAACTCTGCTTGTCAAAACAAAGTGAAACTCTGGAAACTTTTCCTCTGGTGCCTCCCAGAGGCTGAAATATGAGACAAGTTCACTACAAAGTTTCTTTGAGACTTTTTTTAAAAATACAAATAACTCACATTTATGGTCTTTTTTAGGATTAAGTCATTAATAGTGTCTGAAAATATTTTTGTAAAATCTGAAAGATCAGATAAAAAAAATCCACTGAGGTTTTCAGTCTTCTGCCTTTAAATATTTACTATTTATTCCTACAATTGTAATTATTTAATTGAAATTTAATTGAAATGTAATTTAATTTAAGCAGGTATTAATAGCTCAAAGAATTAAGACATGAGCTGGGCGATATAAGATTTTTTCATATCATGATATGTTTTTTTCATTTCAGGCGATAACGGTATATATCACGATATACGCCAAATACCTATATTTGTAAGATTTAAATGTGCTGTTGCTCACAAGTAAAATGTGAAATAATCAGCAGCTTGTTTTGATTTAGACATTTATATCACATAATAAGTTCAACTTCCGTTTCAGATAAATACTGGCAAGTATTGCAAACTACACAAAAGGTAGCCGCTACGTCGCTATGTCTCTTAGCTTTTTTGTCATATAGTAAGATGCTGGAGAAAGCCGACTCAATTGACTGTTGCTGCGTCGCAGGGATTCTCCTGGTTGTTTTCGATGATGAATTAGCGCTTTCAGTCAAAGATTGAGCATGCTCTAGTGGGTGGCACTGCTTCAGGTGATAAAAAAGTTTTGTTTTATTTGTTGTACGTAACAAGTCACGTGACGTGACGCTGCGGCCGTGATTGGATCGTCTCTGCGCTACTTAATGTGGATTGGCTGTTCTAATGTTTTTTTTTAAGCGAGGAAGAGAAAGAGATGACATCTATCGCAATAGTTTCATTTTTCTATCGAGAAAAAGTTATTTCGCAAGACATATCGTTATCGTTCTATCGTCCAGCTCTATGCAACACATTAATCGTGCATTAAACATTGTTGTTATTGTGAGCTCGTTAGCCTGCAGGTATTCAAATCTGAACCTATTTAGCTGACTACAGAAAGTCATAGTTTCCAAAAATGGTTGATGTCACTCGTTCGTACGTCTGTAGTGCTGTTGAAATTAACAACACATGTTATTGTGCAACAAGAACTGGGAATACACATGTAGCTGTATCGAAAATTGTGTAATGAGTTGTGTTTTTTTTCTGGGAGAAAATTCCAGTAACCCGAACATGGTCACCTATGTTTTCCAGCATTTCTACAGAAATCCCCATCCCTGCATGTGAAACAGAGAACCACCTCTCAGATAATGTAATAGTCATACTGTAATCTTATTATCATATTTAGGTAAAACTGAGAATTTCTGTTTCTGTTAATTATTTACATATTGGTTTATTTTATAATACAACAGATACGTCACTTTAAATTTCCTCTGTAAACCAAAGGAAATAACTTTTTTCACTAGTATTGATTTGAGTGTCTGATGTGGGAAAATATCAAACATGAGAAACTATCAGACCTCCGGCTGTCATCAGACTTCCAAGTGCCACAAAAGAACAATTAAAGTAAAACCAGCTGTTATTGACAATCTTTTATTAAAGAAACAATCTAAACAATCACTAAAAAGGAGCTCAACAATCTGAGACTCAGTTATGATCATTTTATCTCATACAATGTAACAAAAGTAGAGCTGAAACATGGAAATTCCCACATACTGTACCTCTTCTTAGTATCAGTTTATCAGTTGAGTAATCCATGTTTTGTTTTCTTTTTTGACAACAGGTTTTATAATCTCCTCATCTTTTCTTCACATTAAATGACACAAATTCACACTTCTTTAAAGGAGTTGTAAAAAAACAGACGATAAGAAAGTGTCTGGTTTGTTTGATCACGTTTTAATTAAGGATCCATTGTTGACTGATAAATAAAAACACATCAGCACATGCATTTTCTTGTATTTTTGGTTTCAAAAAAACTTAACAGCGCCCTCATGCGGTGGCACTGAGTGAAAAACACAACAATAAACAAAATGCAAAAACAACAATAAGTGAACTTTGGAATATTGTTTTAATGATACTTCAGGATAAAACACAGAAACTGGTGCGTGAAAATAAAAATGAGATGTTTGCTGACTCCTACAATACATGGAGACTTTCACTGACTAATCACATGCACGTGTTTCGGTCGTGCCCCAAACTTGTTAAATTTTGGCGGGTCATCTTTAACACAGTAATGAAGGTCCTCTGTAATGCAGTAAACTTTGACCCCCCTCATCATTCTCTTTAGGATCTCCCCACTTCTAGTTGACCCAAATCTTCTCAACACATTATTACTTTTATTACCTTGCTTGCTAGAAGGCTCATTCTCCTAAAGGGGACTCATTCAGCCCCTTCTACACATAATAGATGGCTATTTTTTTTTTTTTTTTTTTTTTTAGGGGGGGGGGGGTATGGGGCTCTCCTGCTATCACAGCTTGGTTTTAAACAAGACAATATTTTTAATTATAGTAAGGTTTATTACATTTGATGAATGATAATGTCCAATATGTCTCGATACCCTGAAAAACCAACAAAAGCGTTTGACCAAAAAAAGTGTTGCACTTTCATTTTGAGTCTGTTTGTTTTTGTTTTTTGTTTTTTGTTTTTTTTTTCCAACTCCTGTTGGGCCATAAATTTTCATTGTGGGAAGTTCAGGAAAGATTCATAACAAATCAGTCTTTAAGTTTTCTTACAGATACAGTTTGACAAATCTTGCATTTTTAAGTGTAACTAGTTAACTAATTAGATTGTAATTGAGTTAGTAAAATTCTATCAGTAAATGAATGAATGCTTTATTGTTTGAAATAAAGCATTCATTCATTCATTCATTCATTCATTCATTCATTCATTCATTCATTCATTCATTCATTCATTCATTCATTCATTCATTCATTCATGCATTCATTCATTCATTAAGCAAGGAAGTAAAGTTCCTTCATATGCCTTTGTTTATATGTTGAATTCCCAAACTGCTTCGCATAAAAATAAATATAAGACATTGAAATAACAGTCATTTAAAGAATCTAGTAAATCTAGTTATGTTATTAAAAATGTCTTTACCAAAAGGTTTTTCTGAAAAAAAGAAAAAGGTAATTAGTTCTTTAAAAAAAATGTAACTAAAATGTAAAACCAGTAGAAGAATTAGTCTGAGGAGTCTGATCATGCAAAGCCCTAAAAGATTTAACTGAGATTTTAATAAAAATTCTAAACCAGGAAATGAAAACAGGAAACGTGTTCCAGTGTGTTTGATTTGTGGTTTAGAGTTTTTGTTTTTGTTTTCTGCATCATCTGAAGACAATCGATTGTCTATTTAATCTGAATAGAAATATAAGTGCAGAGAATGATCTCCAGTCCATGTTTTGCACCAACTCTTCCTAGTTTTAAAGTATCTCTCAAGGTTTGTTCTCATCTAAAGTCAATTAATGGTCAAATAATGAATGGATCAAAACATCAAAGCTAAAGATGTAGGAGTCTTCATCGCACACATTAACTCAGCCAACGACAATGAATAATTTAAAGAGGCTAATGACACCGTGTTTGGTGAACATGGGAATGAAAGAAAAAATCTTTTCCTTTCAGTAAGTCATCCATCTCCATCTATCCCAGTCCTCTACGTATCCGAACCAGCTCAGTCTTTCTAAGATTCTTTCCCACAGCTTCATTGTGTGACACATCAACTTTATTCCCCAGTTTTCAGTTTCTCTAGTACCACGTCTCCTAAACACTTCCATACCTCCACAGCTACTGTATATCAACAGCACCAACAGCCTTTCCGCTGATCGCCTCGTCCACTCTTTGATCTCTCTTATTTCCCTCATTCATCAACTCCTTAAAGTCTTTCCATCTTCCTGTCACACTTCTGGTTTCTGTCAACACATTTACCTCTTTATTCTCCACTCTGATCTGCTGCACATCCTTTCATCTGTTTATCTGCTTCTCCACATCTACCTTCACCTTGCGCTGCTTTTCCCTGTACTCCTGTCTCCTCTTGTCTGTCCCCTCTGTGTCCCACATCTTCTTGGCTAACCTCTTTCTCTGTATAAACTCCTGTACTTTCTTATTCCACCACCAAGTCTCCTTGTCTACTGTCCTCCCACACCAAGGACTCGCCTACCCGTCTCCCTGATCAGACTAGCTGTAGATGTCCAGTCATCTGGAAGAACTTCCTGTCCACCCATAGTCTGTCTCAACTCCTCCCTGAAAACCACACAACACTCCTCCTTTTTAAACCTCCGCACCACTAATTCAACATCCCACCCCCTTTATAGAGTACATGCTGGTGAACTGTTTAGGTCAGATGAATAAAACAGGAAATTACAGACAACTTCCTCCACCAGGCTGTCAGGGAAGCTCAACTCCCTCCCTGCCCAGCCCATATGTACACATGAACTCTGGACTATGACCCCCCCCCTTATTGAACTTTAAACATACTGTCTCTTTGTTTTACTTTAGTTCTATATTCTTCTACATCTTATTTCTTATTCATATAGCACTGACAATAAAGCTGATAAAGGAGCAAAAACCACTGGATCTTTGTGGAGTTTTAGAATTTCCTGTCAAGACAAACACTTGTAATATGTGACTGGTTTAAAAAAAAAAGAAAACACATTGAAAATATTTGTCTTAACAAACTCCTTGAATACTAACTTTTAACACTTTCATATGTGCTTCAGATCACGTGGTATTAATAACAGCTCCCTCAGAATGTCTCCCTAGGTGGGGGGTGGGGCTGTTTCCTAAATTGTATCTCTAAAAGCTTGATTATAAGACTTGATTGAATCAAACTAATGATCAAGTTTACTCAATTCATAGTGAAATTCACCAAAGTTCACATTAGTGAAACGGAGCTTCAAGTAACTCAGCTCAGCAATAGATTTAGATTAGATTCAACTTTATTGTCATTACACATGTACAAGTACAAGGCAACAAAATGCAGTTTATGTCTAACCAGAAGTGCAATGAGCAGCAGTGCATGATATAAGTATAAATTACAGGTGCAGATATATACAGAATGTGGGTAATATTAATAGGTATTAGGTATATAGGTATGGGGGAGGGGTGTTCAAAGAAGTCAGTGTGCTCTGGGAAAGAAGCTGTTCCTCAATGTGCTGGTTTTAGTTCTGTGTAATCTGAAGCGTCTGAATGAGGGCAGGAAGGAAAACAGTTTGTGTGCAGGTTGAGAGGAGTCCTTGAGAACAATGCGTGCTCGACTTAGACAGTGCTTCCTCTGGATGTCCTCAATGGATGGCACTGGAGTCCCTGTGATACGCTGGGCAGGTTTTACCACCCTCGGCATGCGCTCCGCAACAATAGTTCCATACAATAGTTGACACCTTTGAGCAACAATGCTGGTACACCTCAGAAAAAAAAACTGCAAAAATACAGAGAGGAGTAGGAAGGACAGGGAAACACGGCTGGAAAAAAAGTGTTAAAAAAGACTTACAAGTAGAAAAAACAGACTGTCTCTTATAGCACTGAACTTTTGAGTTCAGGAATTCAATCTTTTTCTATTTTAGGTCATGGCCTGGGTCACAAATATTTTATGGTTACAGCTTTTCCACAGTTGCACTTTCCTTATTAGGCTACACACTGTTCTGCTTTCTATTGTTTTCTATTAATTGAGGCCTAAACAGTTTTAAATTAAGCAGGACAGGTTTCTGTTTAAGAAAGATACTTATTTTATTATGTTCATTTTGTTATTCTGAACTAAAATAACTTGCTAAATAATCATTTGTTTTCCATGTGTACATGTCACAAAAATATAGGCTAGTCAAAAATAGTAAAAAATCGTTTTACATACAAAAATAAAAATCCGGTCGGGTCCCTACCCCGCCCCCACCAGACACCCTACCCCCACCCCCTACCACACGTTGATAAAGTCCAAGCTACTCATAGCGGAGACCGAGGCGGATTCTGTAGTCCTTTCCGTTCCGTTTGAGCTGACAGACGCGTCTGACGGAAAAATGTGCTTGGTGGATATATTTTGTCACCCTGTGTGGGTCGTTTCCACTGTGCTGCTGGCTCTGGTGGTCCGCTTGCAGCGCAGAGCCCACTGGGACCCCCGAGCCTGCGCCGTGCGTCTCACCGGGAAGACCGCGATAGTAACAGGAGCCAACACAGGTCTGTCATCTTATTTATGACTGGTTATATTCTATCTTTAAACTGTTTATTATTTCAAAAGTCTTTTGTTTGGTAAATTATTCACTGAACTATAATTACACACTGTTAAGTTTAACGAGGACAATATCATGATTGTTGTTTACTGAGAAACATCAAAAGAAGTTTTTGTCTATCATTTTTTTTTTACTGGTTGAATTTGAGCCAGTTCTTTTCATGGCATCCTTTAATGAACTTTATCCCGGCACTGATCTGAACAGAGTTGTTTTGTATCTCTGTGGCAAATAAACAAACACACATGGAGAGCAGAATATTTCTTAATGTGAGTTCTGTGCTCATTTTCTAATTTTACTCCAAGAGAGAAAGAGGTGAAATTCCCTTTTGAGTTTTCTCAGTTTTAGAAGCTTACCTATGTTAGACTAACATCTTTTAACTATTACAAGTTAAAGAATGTTCCTCCCCCTTCTCCAGGTATTGGAAAGTTTATTGCCCTGGACTTTGCACGCCGTGGTGCTCGTGTTATCCTGGCATGTCGAAGCGAGTCCCGCGGGACAGCAGCACTCAACCAAATCAAGCAGATTACAGGAAACCAGGATGTCCATCTGCGCCTGGTCGACCTCTCCTCCATGGAGTCCGTCAGAGAGTTTGCAAAGAGGATTCTAGAGGAGGAGAAAGCTCTCCACATCCTTGTCAACAACGCAGCAGTTTCAGGTGCTTTAAAATCTGCAGAGAATCTGAACAGTTTCAGCTTCACATTAGTCAGACATGTGGAAAAACGTCTGAGGAAGAACTCTCAGCTCATTATACCCCATCTGGCAGACATGTGAAAACAATATGCATTCTAAGGAAACAATTGACACTTAGTGTTTATGAGAAAATTACTTAACAAAGAGCAGCAATAACTGTTGTGTTCTTAATGGATGGAGTAAGAAAATAAGTTCCCAAGAAAATAAGACCCCAAAGTTTGACCACACGTCTGATGACAAACAGCTGTAAACACAGAGGAAGGCACAGGCTGATGGGGTTCTGTACTTTTTGGTAAACCAGATCAATGTGTCAGTTTATCATCAGTGACAGGATCAAGATCTAGTTGGAAATAGTGTTATTAACTTAAACTTATGTTCAGGTTGATTTTTATTTTGTTTTTTTTTGCATGTTTTCTGACTTTGAGGTGAAAACCAGAGTCCCCAGAAATAAGACAAAAGTTTAAAATCCAGTCAGGATTTGAACTGAAGATCTTCTTGCTACAGTGTAAATGTGCCACTTCAGAGATTTTCCACAAACTAAAAATAAATCTAAATCTCTGCCAATTTTTTCCAAATATGCACTTCTGTTGAGTCACAGAGTTCTCACCTTACATGTAGAAATATTAAGTGTCCTATAGCTTTTTTGTTTTTGGAACAGCAAAGTCAAAAGACACATGTATGTGAACCAAATAAAAAGAGGCGGGGACACATCCCTGAGGAGACCCACCCCTCACACTTACAGTAGTAACAACAATGTTTAAGAAGAACTTATATCAATGTGAAAAACAATGATTCTTATTATTGATATTCATGTGCACATGTTTACACAGGTTTACCCAAGCAAATAACCAAAGATGGGTTTGAAGTTTCATTTGCCACCAACCATTTAGGACCATTTCTGCTCACCAACCTGCTGCTGGGTACGACTCAAAGAAATGTTGATTACTCAGCTTCTTTACAATAAAATCTTTTTTTATTTCATCCTGTGTGTTTGTGTTTTGTTGCAGACCTGATAAAGCGATCAGCCCCGGCTCGTATTGTCACCGTCAGCTCAGTCAACCATAAACGAGGTCAGGTGGACTTCTCTCACTTTCATGGCGAGAACCTCGTTCATCACATGGATCAAGTCTACAACCACACCAAGCTCCACAATATCATCTGTACCAACGAGCTGGCTCGCAGGTTACAAGGCTCAGGTGAGCTAAAATCAGTCACTTCAACTGTGAGTAAATGACACAACAATCAACGTTATGTTAGCATTTATCAGAGGTTTGTGTCACCAGCGGCACAGATTGAAGACCCTGCTGCTCCGAGGAAAAGAAAAATTAATGGGAAACTTGTGTTTAACTTTTCTGAATAGACATTTCAACCATCAGACATGCACTGAAATGAGATTAAAGGAATAATCAGAACTTTTGAAGTAAAACCAGATTCTTTTTCCCACATGGCTAAAAAACTGCATTAAACATCTCAGCTGACACGTTCAGGAACTGTCATAAACTTCAGTTTCCAAAACTGTTTCATCTCCTCTTTTTACCAGCTGTTTTTGATTCTCCGCAGTAATTTCTTCCTTTTGTCTTTGTTAGAAAACAGTATAGAAAAGACAGTGGTGGATCTGGTATGACTGCAGCTCATCCATTTGCATGACATCAGACTGTATGACGAGAAGCTTTACTGGTTTCTTCAGTTATTGGTTATAAGTAATGTATTATTTAAAATTTTCTTTGCTGTATTCACTTTGGAAAATCAGTCACAAGAGGTCAAAATGTTACGTACCAGTGTGGGACATCTGGTTCATCCATATTCTTGTGCAACTTGGGGCGCCTGCACAACCCAAAGAAGCACCAATGTCTTTTTGGAGTACTATCAAAGGAAAAATATCAGAACATATTTAATGATTCACTTTTTATGTCCTCACAGGTGTCACAGCAAACTCTGTCCACCCCGGTGTTGTCATGACAGAAGTGATGAGACACTATCCGTTCTGGCTCCGTTATCCTTTTAACATCATTGGTTTTTTCTTTTTTAAGGTAAGTGCAGCTCTCAAACCACCGAGACAGAACTCCGATCTGAAGCTGGAGTCACTCCATGAAAAATGCACATAGCTGAAGACGTGTGGTCCTTTTGAGAGATTTGAACTTTGTTTCCATCAGTGTGTAGAAATTGAGGTGGAAGAAGGAATGTTTCTTGTTAAGGTTGTACATTCTGAGTAAATGCAGCTCATGCCACAACCACTCCCTGCAGCACTGAATCAGTTGTATGGTTTTGTTGTTTTGGTTCAAAGCTGGGAACTTTTGAGGTCGCTTTGACTTATAGTACGAGGCAGGCATGTGATTTAAAAAAAAACACAAAGTTCAAGGTCAGCAGGCAATGATCCAAGATAACAGAAAGAACTTAGTCTGTCTGAAAAACTGCAAATCGTATTTACACAAAGGAAGTAGTTGAGAAGTCTGGATGCAGGCGAGATGAAAAGCAGCAAACATCAAGGGTTTGGATAAACAGTCTCCTCGGCTTGGAAAGTTTTCCATTTGAGTGAAATAATCCAGAATTATCCATGTGGCAGTCAGATGACATCTCTATTTACTTCATACACCGGATTCAACCTTAATGAGAAACAACATGGGTTTCAAAGCCATACATTAACCAGGTCGTCCCCGTTAGTGAATTTCGCACTCGTCACTGACTTACAACAAAAATTTAAAAAAAAAATCCTCTGAACAAAGTGAAGTACTCTCATGGCTTTACGTTTTCTCATGAGGTTTTACTCCAGCTGTTAACAATAAAAAGTAGAATAAGAATTCAGAATTTATTTTCTTACTTTGGAGAAAACAGTCAGTTGGCTAATAACTGGTGCCACACATCTTATGTTCATTTTACTGTTAAAACATTTTAAAATCAGCTGTCATATAGACATTCAAACATTTCTGGGGGTGGGCAGAGCCCCCGGTGTTTACTACAAATGCCTCTGGCCAAAACTGACAAAGTGCAAAACAGATTTCTAAAACCAGGAGATCAAGATGAAGCACATCAGTTGTGAAACACTATACATTGGAACATTGAAGTCTGTGTTGGTCACCCAAAGCTGTGCTGCTTTGGACTTTGGATGGTTGAGTCATTTTCCTGTTAAATGATTGTTCTTTTTATCTTGGTGTTATCAGAAGGGATGTCATCACTGTAACCCTTAAAACTTTGAGGTTATGCACCAATAAATGTTCCTGCAGATCCTGCAACACAGTAATAGAAGTATCACCTTTAATGTTTGTATGTTGATTAGAATCCATCCGCACAGACAAACAGCAGGTAAAAACAATGTTTCTTATGGGTCAAACTGTTTTTAAAAACATGTAAAGTTTTGTTTACTGTCCTCTTCCTCTCTGTCTTCCTTCGTCTCCATCTCAGTCACCAGAAGAGGGCGCAGTCAGTCCGATCTACTGCGCCGTGGCTGAAGAACTAGAAGGAGTAACTGCAAAGTATTTCGACAGCGACTGCTCCCTGGTTCTCCCTGCGCCGTTAGCTCGAGACGCAGCAATCGCAGTCAAGGATTTCGAGTTCTGCGAGAGACTCACATCAAAGCTCTGAGACAAAGAACAAGCTGATGTTCTTGACTACCTGTTCTTGACTGAAATCATCTTGTATATAAAAAGGACTACCATATACAGTGGGGCAAAAAAGTATTTAGTCAGCCACCAATTGTGTAAGTTCTCCCACTTAAAAAGATCAGAGAGGCCTGTAATTTTCATCATAGGTATACCTCAACTATGAGAGACAAAATGAGGAAAAAAAATCCAGAAAATCACATTGTCTGATTTTTAAAGAATTTATTTGCAAATTATGGTGGAAAATAAGTATTTGGTCAATAACAAAAGTTAATCTCAATACTTTGTTATATAGCCTTTGTTGGCAATGACAGAGGTCAAACGTTTTCTGTAAGTCTTCACAAGGTTTTCACACACTGTTGCTGGTATTTTGGCCCATTCCTCCATGCAGATCTCCTCTAGAGCAGTGATGTTTTGGGGCTGACGCTGGGCAACACGGACTTTCAACTCCCTCCAGAGATTTTCTATGGGGTTGAGATCTGGAGACTGGCTAGGCCACTCCAGGACCTTGAAATGCTTCTTACGAAGCCACTCCTTCGTTGCCCGGG